>WHPX01001028.1:0-40069 GCA_011057435.1 Actinia equina
GACCCAACCACCCACTTCTACCTAACTACCTTCACCCACTAATGGCTCAAAAACTATCATCCGCACACAACTCTCATTTGCTTATTTTTGTTTTCTCTGTTTCTCAAAATGGACAATTTGTAGCTGCTATTAATTGGTTCTGTGCAATCAGAAGCATCAGCCGGTTTAAAAGTATTAACCTATACATGTATTTTATCTTCATATTTTCAGATTGCAACTGGTGTAGTACTAGGAACATTTCTATCAGCTCCAGTCTTGTATACATCGGCCAGAATGATTGCAATAAAATACACTCCAGCGCTTCGGTTACATTACCACAGCATCATAGGAAAAACTATATATGATGCCTGTGGAGTTAGTATTCCTTTTGGGGTAAGTTATTCAGCCATATATGTTTTGAGCTTTAATTTTAAATGGTATCTACAATTTAAATTATACACCAAATAAAGATGAGGTTAAAGCAATTGTTGTGTAATAATGAGACCTACGTACTTTAGACAAGATGGGTGAATGGTCACTATCAAAGCCAAATATCGAGTATCCACAGTTTCTAGTCGAGCTGGCTCATATTTTAGGCAACTTGAAGTTGTGAAAGCCCCATGGGCCCTCTTCTTCAGTCGTTTCATACAAGGCTTGTAATTTACCTACTACATGTAAGCATGTTCTTATAGGATTTCCAAACCCATCCCACATGGCTTACCTCCTCATCTATCAAATATCAAGTTACTCAAATTATGAGTGGGAGAGTATCTCTCTTACCAAGTGCAAACCAATAAAATAGGTCACTAACAAGGACTATTGTTTTGACACTGTCACTAAGGTGTTCTAAGGGGAAGAGGTTATTGAGCTCTTGGGAGGGGGTTGGGGGAGGGGTGCTATTTATATACTGTAGTCCCAGCTCCCCTCCCCAATTATTGTTTAGAAACCCTTATTGATATAATAAAATTAACCCTTTCAGCTCCTGTTTAATTTCTCTCATTTTATAGTTGTGGGTGATAGCAATGCTTCTACTGGGAAGGCGGTGGAGACTTCTTCCACAAAAGTATACACTACACCTTGTAGTATCCCAGGTAAGATGCTATAATTATAGGGGTTGCAGGGCAGCCATGTTGTGGGACAGGAACACTGCTGCAGTGCTCTTGCATGACAAATGATGGTGAGTTGTATTTGTACTGTTGTTGTATCTGTGGGCCGCCATGTTGTGGGACAGGAACACTGCTGCAGTGCTCTTGCATGACAAATGATAAAGAGTTGTATTTGTACTGTAAGTTGTTGTATCTGTGGGCCACCATGTTGTTAGACAGGAAAAATGCCACAATGCTCTTGCATGGCAAATGATGGAGAATTATAATATTGCACTGTTGTTGTATCTGTGAGCTGCCATGTTGTGGGACAGGAACACTGCTGCAGTTCTCTTGCATGGCAAATGATGGAGAGTCATTTTGTACTGTTGTTGTATGGGTGGCCTGGTATGTAGAGTCACAGGTATGAAAGTTTTCTCTGGGTTCTCTGGTTTCCCTCTCTTCTGAAAAATCAACATTTAATAATGTTGTATTTGTATAGTGAATTTATATAATACTAGGGTATTTGGACCCCTTACAGGTAGTGATGGTTGTAAAATATAAGTTTATTTCTAGCTAATACTGACAGGTCAATACCCGATTTCTTTTATACTAGGTCATTTTTTCATCTTTAACTCTCCTTACTGACATTGACTGCACCTTCAAGTACTGGCATTTGGTATTATTTGCATCAATAAGTGTCACTGGTCTTCTATGCAGATGTTGGACTGCAATGCTTGCATTTAGTTTGTGTCTTGTCAGGTGTAAAGGGGGATCTATCAAGACTTGGCAACCATGGATCTACTTCTTTTCTTTTGGGTAAGTTAGTGTGTATTATTGAAAATATTGCTAAAAATCTTATTAGAGTAGTTTTCATATGACTGTGAAAAAAAAGCTTGTGGCATGAACGCCTCCTTGACATGTATACACCAGCATACACCAGCATACACCAGCATACACCAGCATACACCAGCATACACCAGCTCAGACCAATCACATTGCACTAAATCCAGATATCCAAAACATGTCATGAACACAGCCGGACAGGGCCATGCCAAGGTCACAGCACTGCCAGACCAACATTATTTGTGAGATACAAATCAGGCAATTCTAGAAAACATCGCAGTCATGGCAAGGAATGGATACAGCATTGAGTTTTTCAAAGTCATGCAAAAACTGTTCTATTACTAAAGAGCTATGTTCTGTTTTCAGGCTGCCAGTTGTCTTCACTGGCATGAAACTGTGCTTTGTGGTGTTAAAACAGCCTGCTCATGACACTCAGCCATACTTGGCTTATGTTCAAAACCAGGTACAGTACTTAGAATCATCAGACACCATTGAATATACTGGTAGACCTTATTCATAGTGCAGTGTTTCCCATTACACACCACGTGTCATTCCCAGAGTATCATTTATTTGTGTAGAGGTTGCACATGAGAAGACACATGAATATAGATTCAACTCAAACAAAGAATCTCATTCTCTAGGTAATGACATGGTCTGAATTAAGAAAACACTGCACCACAACATCTAAGGTCTATACAGCCAATCTTATCCTTAGTGTGTTGATGTCTGGATGTTGTTTTTCTTGGGCCTAACAGCTCATACAGACATAAGCACCCACACAGACTCAGGGCAGCTCAGGCGTGAGGACAACTGCTGTTAATGAGCAATGCACAACTGAGTCTACGATATAAGTATAAGCATCATCAATGCACAATTGAGCCTGCAACATGAGTATAAGCTAGCAACATGTACACAGACTCGGTGCAGCTCGTCTTTAATGAGAATGAGCAATGCACAACTTAGGCTGGGTCATATATTGTCTATGAGTGCCCAGTGCCTGCACATGCAAGAGGGCCACAGGTTTGTTAGCCACTGGCTAATAAGTGCTACCGTCATAAAAACAAGGACAATTATGCATAAGCTTGTGCTCATTATTTCATCTTAATGACTGCCTTTCACTTTTTTAGAGGGCAGTTCTTGTACTTGAAGTCATAGCTCTGGCTCTGTGCATTATCATCATCATTTGGTCCCTCATTCGACTTCAGCGCTGTGACAAATTTTGCAAGTGTCCTAAAAGTGTACGAAGACTATCTTCACCACATTTAACAGGACTAAGTAACACAGACGAAGAATGCAAAGCCAAGTATGTGTTACAACAGGAAGTTAAATTAGATCTTACAGGACTCAGTTGTAAAAGTTGGTATCTAAATGTGGAACTGTGGAACTGTTGTATAACTGGGAAAAACTAACGGTGCAGTAGTGATTGTGACGGTGTCTTGTATGAGCTTCTTCATTGGACAAGCATTGCAAAGTTTTTGAGTTTATTTTGAATTTGATAACTTTTGCTCCAAAAATTTCAAAGTTGCAAATTTCAAATGATAATTTCTACTTCATTTTCCCAATAGCACGCACGTTCAAGAAAAA
Organism: Actinia equina; assembly: GCA_011057435.1. Taxonomy (NCBI): domain Eukaryota; kingdom Metazoa; phylum Cnidaria; class Anthozoa; order Actiniaria; family Actiniidae; genus Actinia; species Actinia equina. The sequence goes on from WHPX01001028.1 coordinate 3,492, forward strand.
CCCTTTTGAGCCTTTTTAAATTCCGGTTATATACCGTGCCGTGCCGTGCCATAGTTATAATATATATAGTGCGTATATAGCGCATTATATTATTTCAATGCGCTATGGTAAAACTTAAGAAAAATGAAATAAATATGGAATGCTAGAATGGACGGACGGACGGATGGATTGGTGGAAAGAAAGAAAGAAAGAAAGAACGAAAGAAAGAAAGAGGGAAAGAAAGAAAGAAAGAAAGAAAGGAAGAAAGAAAGAAAGAAAGAAAGGAAGAACGAAAGTAAGAAAGAAAGAAAGAAAGAAAGAAGAGAGAAAGAAAGAAAGAAGAAGAAAAAAAAGAAAAGAACTCTAATAAGGCTGTTCGTACTCGTTTTGTTAGGTGTAATCGCTGCCAAGAGATAGAAAAAGAAATAACCCAGAACGACTGTGGTTCCTCTAACGACAACTGCTGTACAAACGTAAAGACATCAAACACTGTTTTGGACATCGAGAGCCTGGATGAGAGCACGTGTCTTTTATCCAGTGGAAAACGTAATACTAGATATGTGGACAGCGACTCAGTGCCAAGTGAGCTAAATGAACTGGAAACAGCCTTGAGCTTGCAGGAGTATTACGAGGATGGAGACAAGCACCAGCTTGTTCAACATGTGATTCTTATTCTCATTTTGGCCTTCTCGTTCTGTGTGGTAAGTTTAAGTTTATCAGTGTATCAGAACCGAAAGCAAACACTAATACATCTGTATGCAATAGCAAGAAAATGAAAAGAAGAAAAAATGCCATTTCTTGCCTTTGCATTTGCATAGTTGCATTAACTGTAGGACACACGTAATTTCTTTTATGATTGCATTTGCATTTGTGCTGCCCTCTCTTTACATCAGTGGAAGACGCAAAAGCAAGAACAAAAACCCGAACAATTTTTCTTTCCTGTGTTTGCATTTGCGCACCCTCAGCTCACGTGCGTTAGGAATTAAAATGCAAAAGCTAGAACATTGAAAATAAAACCTAATACTTTTTATACCTTGTGCTCGCATTTGACATAAACTGGCTCACACTAAACACAAAACATGTAATCGAGACTACAAGGTACTTTCAAAGGATTATTCAAATTTGACCCTCGTACCCTCGACTGAATGCTTTGTGTTTGGCTAGTAAACCGATGTATGCAAAGTGGTCAATCTTACGTCGCTTGCGTGCGCATTTTCATTGTCAGTGTGAATCAGGCCTTGTTCTTTAGAATATAGTCTCTCCACTTCATCATCACTAACTAATATCGGAGGAACCCCTAGCTTAGTGTCTAACCATATAAAGCATTCTGGAATAGACCCTTTTCAAGTTCCAAATTACCGCTGTGTTTCTTGATTACAGACTCATTTACTCAGGCTTAGCCTCGATTTTGTGAAGAACATTCACGTTTTCCAGTCGAGGTCTGTCAAGTTTCAAAGTGTTCGTATTGTTGAACTTGTGCATTCTTTACTTTACCGTTGGTATTTGCGAGTAATTAGACACTGACTCAAGGCTAAGCCTGAGTAAATGAGTCTGTAATCAAGAAACACAGCAGTAATTTGGAACTCGATAAGGGGTCTATTCATTGCTCAGAGAAGCTCCTTTGATTGTATAAATACATACAGAAATGGAGATGTATGAATCACACCAAGTCATTTCATTTTTATGTTGATCAATTTTTAGGGATTGTTCATGTGTGTTTGGTACCTGACAAACGAATCTCGGAAGAGTGGTTTATTCATCGCTATGAGAGTACTGGATATGATTTTATTGTTTGGCCAGGTACGAATGAATATTCATTAGAAACCTTCATTTTGTATTACATCCACTTTTCAGTACTTTTCAGTTCTTTCTCTGAAATAAAAGACTGAATTGATGGCAAAAATGAGCAGCTTCACTACGAAAAGAACTTTTTTTAAATTTCTGTTTTGAATTTTGATTGATTTATCTCAATTATTTTTGACTTGCATGAACTTCATGGCTGTTGTCTTATCAGTTTTTTTGTTTCTCAGGGTTTTATTACATTTGCCTGCTTTGGGATGGACAAACAGCTTATCATCGTACCATTCGTCAAACGGTAAAGTCCATACTTTAATACATTTCGATGACGGTTTCTGTAACACAGCATTTTTTTACGAGGTATGGTCGTTAACCCTGCGACCAAGGCCAAACCTGGAGGACCAGGTGTCGTTCTGGTGGCGCAGAGCAGAGCAGGTTGGACGAATAGTGTAAAGGCCTTATGCGCTTCCTGGCGCGATAAGTCATGATGATGATGATTAGATGATGATGATGATGATGATTAGATGATGATGATGATGATGATGAAATTTTCTATTCTTGTTTAAGGATTCTCACCACTGATCCCAAATTTTCTGACATCGATATTGATTGTGTTTGTTAGATTCCGCAAACTGTTTTATGGCGCCGAAGCCGTGACGCTAACGCCTCCTGATGAATTGAGTCCAGAGGTCGTGCACTTGTGTGAACAATTCTCGAAACATCATAGACAGAAGTGCAAAAGAGCTCTAGTCGAAAACAAAACGTGAGTCGGATTACTACTCTTCTTCCCTCCCTTGTTCACTCCTCCCTTTCTTTCTCCCTTTCTTTACCAGTTCCTTCCATCACGATCTTTGTTTTCTACCTTCTTGATTCCCTTCGGCCCGGTCACTCCTTTACTTCTTTCCCTTCCTTTCTCCCTTCCTTTCTCCCTTCCTTCTTTCGTGCATTACTTCCCTCCCTGGCTACCAGTTCCTTCCTTTTCTCGTTCCTTCCTTCCTATCTTCTTCACTCCCTGTCTTCCCGGTCACTCCTTTCATCCATTCCTCTCTTTCTTTCTTTTCTTCTCCCTTCGTCACTCCCTTTCTTCCTTCTTTCCATCTTTCAATAAGTTAATTGCTTATATCTTATCCTGACCTAGGTATCACTTCCGTACATATCACAACGTATTCTGTGGTGATCAGCTTGTCAGTTGGCTTGTAGACTTGGGTTTGGCAGAAGATCGAGTAGCCGCTACGAATTATGGGAACAGCTTGCTTCAAGGACGCCTCATCGAGCACGTGACTAAAGAGCACTTTTTCTACGACCTGCCCTATTTCTATCATTTCTGTTGAGATAATCTGTTAGCTTCGAATCCATATTTATGACGATGAAGATAATGACCTGTCAGTGGTTATGACTAAATGTTTCAAAATTTAATTTCACTAAGTTTAATTTGAAGGAAGATTGACATACCTTGTGATGATACATTCTCGTACCCAGACCCTTCTATTCGATTACGCTTTCCGTGAGAAAGCTGAGAGGGGACTGGGTACGAGAATGGTGGTGATAGGGTCGTGGACTGCGTGGGGTATGAGGTGGGGGATCTTCTTGATATCATCAAAGCTATTGTCGGTATTTTAGTCAAAACTAGTGGCCTATCATCAATGCTGCGTTCTGATTGGATGAGCTACTACTAGGCTATAAGTTGTATCCTACTAATAGCGAAAACTGCCGGCTTTGAAAAGTACGGATATATCATATCAACTGAGATGTTCCCATATCTTTCCAAAAATCAAGGCCAAATTCCTATGCACCACTAGATCTTGACCAGCCTTCATCCATACTTCGAAAAGGAAGGGATACTTTCATGTACTATCAAATTACTTCCCAGAAGTTTTCACTTCTGGGAAGTAGAGTAAACGGAATATTAGAATGAGAAGGAAAAATAATAGCAAAATAGGCAAAGAGTTGATAAATAGTGAATCTAAAATTATGTAAAGGTACATTCAAAAGAATAAGTAATATTTGTAATTAATTATTTATTGTAAAAGTTATAAAATTGCTATTTAATTTAATTCACAATAATGCACATTGTTCACAATTAAGTTTTTGAAAGAAAGGATCTAAGTGTATGTTATCTTTGTAACGTAACATGACCAATTGAGACCCAAATTGCAAACGAAAAATTGAGTTTTGGTGGTCGTCAATCAAGAGTTTTCTTTAAAATGTCTAAAGGCCGGTTTAGACGGTACGATTTTCGCCTACAACTATCGTATACAACACGCTCGCGTCTGTCGTAGGCGAGTTGTAGGCTTGATTTACACGCTACGACTCGAGTTGTAGGATGACGCGAGCGTGTTGTATACGATAGTTGTAGGCGAAAATCGTACCGTCTAAACCGGCCTTTAAGAATTCCGACTCCAAATTTCAAACGATTGATTGCAAAGCTATCAGTATTGAATTAACTGAAGACAATCAAGTCATAGTCAATACAGATAGCCTTGCAGTCAAGAGTTTGAAATTCGGAGCAGGAATCCTGTGTAATTTTTGAAAAAATTTATTGGGAAATCCACAGCGACACAAAGAATAAGAGGCGTTTCAGAGAAGAGACGTTCATTATGCTTTCATAACGATAAATAACTGTAACAACGATATTGAGTACTGAGGTTTAACTGAGTCTATAAAGCCGATTTATAATGCTGATAATTACATCTCCATTATAATTCCTCAATAAATGAATTCCCTTTGTGTCCTTTATCGTGTTAAAGGGGACGTCTAGCTACTATGTACAGAGCGGCTTATTGAAGGATGCGGAAAAATGAACCTTGTCACAGCGTATTGCAATACGAATACGGGTTACATTTGAGACCATGATTTTCGACTGAGAAATTGGTTTTGACGGTTTTATAAGTGAAAACCGTGAGAAACGTATAGAATTGACGAGAAAACTGTGCATAGACCGAAACGAAATAAAAATTGATGCGATGAATGATTTCGTTTAGCTCAAATTTAAATCCTGCAGTAAATGCTAAAATATTTGCGCATGCATTTATCTAAGAAGGATAAATCTGTCTTTCATTTTTCTTCCTTAATGATCATTGACAGCCCCCGTATCGAAATCCTATATTTGTCACTAAAATCTTGCAATTAAATTTTTGCCTCGTGAACGACAAAAAAATCGACAGCGCGCGAACTGCATGGTACCGGCTTATGGAATCCGGCAATCTAATTGTTGCCAGAGAAGATGATGCACCCGCATAGAAAAAGCTCATCGGTGCTTTCACCGAGTGCCATGCAGTTACGTAGGTCAGGGTTATAGGCATGTCATACTACGGTGATGAGACGACATGCACTGCGTGTATGATTTCGTGCATGACCGATCCAACTTCCACTCGGAAGTGATCGTGACCTCGTTGGCCTTGCTTACCTTGGATCTCGATACAGGCCTGCATACTCTAAGGCCCACTTAGAACTAGGGATGGGGGACTCAGGTGTTGCTACTTTGAAGTAAAAAATACGTTTAAATTACTTTGTATACCTATACGAACATTTATGGGCCCAATATCCCAAAGCCTTTTTGAACTAAGCCTATAACATACTTAACCTAAGTTTCAGGCCCTTTCTCCCCTCTTAATTCTACCCTCCCTAATTCCCCTCCCCTTGGGCCTGAAGCTCAGGTTAATACAATGTTCGTGGGGTCATTATGCAGCCTTAGGTGTCGAATATTCCCACCATGGTGCAGTATTATCATTGATCCACGACTTTCCTTCCCTTACATGCTTGAAAACTCTTAGCTGAAACTATATGAATATATCGTAAATGTATAGAAAAGATTACGAGGAACATTTATATTATAAGGCTCTAAAGATAAAGGCCCTAAAATAACTGAGCAAAGGGGTAAAAACTGTGTAGGGCGTAACCAGAGGTACAAATGTTAATGGGAGGAGCTAAGAAATTTACTTGTGAATTCAGAGCATATCAATATCTAAACTTGTGCGTGATGGCAGCCGTGCTGAAATCTTATATCGATATTTTATATAGCTAATATCTTATGAGATAAGTAATTTGGAGACTGATGTCTCATTTTGTAAATATTTATTTTCTCTCTCATGAGATATACAATATAATTTAGATCGATCAAATACCCACTTCACAATGATCAGCTGAGGGACAGCTAGCCGTTAATGGACAGAACACATAGAAATTTGGTGTTCCCATTGTGCTCCAGTATGTGTGCATGACCGATTCAACTTCCAGTCAGAGAGGAAAACGGAAGTTGATCTGATCGTGACCTTTTCGATGGTCTTAATTACCTCACGTTTCTTGCGTAAAAATGCTGCAAATAGCGTCCAAATGCAGCTAATTAACCGAACAAAAGAAAGTGTTCAAGGGATCCTCTTAGCAGTAGTAAATGATGCCATGTAATGCAAGTGTCCTATTCCACTGTTCAAGCACTTTTTTCATGCATGTTCGGGACCGGAAATCTTTCATATTCTGTTATCTCATCGTTTGGTTGACGTAACAGTGACGTAAAGAAATGAGCTTCAACAGAATGAAAAAGGCTATAAAAGTGGCTCATCATGACTATACTGACCAGTAGGTGAAAAGTTGCTGGAAACATCGATTCGGATTCGAAAAATAAACAATTTATCCAGAGAAGAGAAGCAAGATGATGTCAAGAACCCTTCTGCTAAGTGCACTCGTGTGCATGATTTACTGGAGCGATTTTGCAGTTGCGTCGCCAAAGTGCCCACAGCCAAAGTTAAGAAGTAAGAAGTCGGAAAGCTTACTATAACTCGGAAATATGCTAAGTTCATCAACTTAGTTTTTTTCTTTCTTTCTATCTTTTTCTTTTTATTGTTTGTTTGTTTTTTCTTCTTTTTACGAGATTGATAATTTTGCTCTAATTTCTTGACAGAATGGCACCGGGTCACCAATGCTATGATCAAATCTACTTACAATCTCGGCGTAAGAATAACGCACAATGATGTTGGAGGAAAACTAGTGATTACTGGTAATGTCTACAGCAATGGATGTGGAGGCGGGGCTGGCTCAATAGCAGTAACATACATTCGAGGCGACTGGGTCCAGATCAGATACACTCAAGAGTTCCGTGGGAGTGCTTCATGTTGGAAGATATTTGGGACCACTGCCTATCCAAAATATAGGTATGTAGCAACTGGAAATTTATTGGTAAAGCTTGTGACGCGAAATATAAGAAGCTGGAAAACTGTCCTTTTTAATCAAAATTCCTTCTTTTAATTTTCAATCATCTCATTTGCTCATCAATTCTTCACAAGCAGAAAGAAGGATGTCAGACAACTTATAATCTTCTTAGCATCCTCTCGATTCAGAGTACTTAAAAAAAACGTGAGCGAGATTTCCAAACGTGCACGACCTATTGATCTTTTGTTGATCTCTATATAAATTGTCCGGAAATTCCATATGTCTCGTCATAAAGTACCTATTTAGCAATTATTCGCCGAAGGCGAAGTGAATATCGGGGAATAATTCTCCATATTCACTGAGCCTGAGGCGAATAATTGTTTTAGCATATACCAACTTGTGTACAGAGTAAATTATTTTTGTATACAATAATTCAATAAAAACAAACAAACAGAAACTTTTAGTTTGCGTGACAAATTCACGCAAAACGTTTAGCAAAACTTTTAAGCAAAACTTTTAGGCCATACTTCGTTGCCTTTTTAGTATTGATAGGAATGTCATTTACTTTCATTTTTTCAATTTCCTCATCGGAAATTGTAGCAAAACGATTGCCGGCAGATGCCATTTTGTTGCCCACTCAATATTCCGAGATTCAGAGGTGAATATCGTACAATATTCACCTCCAATTAACCAATGACCTAAAAATGTATATGCCGTATTTCCCAGTATGCAAAAAACGTGCATTGTTTTGCTCCCCAGAACATTTCCTCTTCTTGGCACTCACCGCAGTAAAATTGATCTCAAACTCGTTTTTATGCCTGCTTTTGATAATATTTCAAATGAAGATTTCGTTTCAACTTAAATAACTCTGTTTTTCCTCCCATAGTTCGAATATTGCTTTTCATCCCAATCCTTTACAACAAAAGCCAGTTGTGGCATTGCAAGACTATTCTGAAGCAGATGGAGATGGAATATTCAATGAATTGCACATGAACTCATTGACCAGTGAGTATATGGCTAAATGAGAAGTTAGAATATTATTATAAGGGTTTAGAGGTCTAGTCTTGAGGTGCATATGACAGTAGTGAGCTTGAATTTGTATTTCGACTATTTTATAAAAGAGAAAATTTTCTATGCACTAGCGAGAGTCACAGGGTTGTTGGAACGAGCGCGCTCTTTTCCAGGCGTGAAAGCCAGGTTTCAAAACCACAGAAACGGCCTTTTTTTGTTTCCCCTACACCACTGTGAATATTGTATTGTAAAACTAAAGTGTTTGTATTTACATTCATTCCTTTAGACAACAAGTTTGATGGTCGAGTGTATCGCTGTGATAATAACAGAGACAATTTCTGGCACACAAATAACGGTGATGGACTGAGGCGAGCCACGGTAATGTTGCGCAGGAGATCACTGACAGAGAATGCTGGGATAGTAACAGAGACCTCGTGTGGTACTCCAAGCTACGTCATCAAAGACGTATACGTGTTGATGTAATGTCACATGAAACAAGATCACTGACCGAGGAAGCTGGGATAGTAATAGAGACCTGGTGTAGTACTGCAAGCTACATCATCAAGACATATACGAGTTATTGTAATTATCATCTATTGTTATTGTTATTATTAACATTTTCAAAGAAGAGCGTAAAGAGCGTGTTGGTGTGTAATTTTCCAAACGTTCGCTGAATGAGGGTCTGTGTGTACCTAATTAGAATAGAATAGAATAGGATAGGATAGAATGGGATAGGGTATTGTATAAACATTTGAACATTTTTCTCATTTGCCTTAAATCAATTTTATAAAGGTTTTCTCATCATATAATGCATAATTTAACCATTTGAATATGAAAATATTTGCTATTAAAGATTAACTATTTTTTTATTGGATTCATGTGAAAGTAATGGCAATGTGTAGTTACAGAAATTATCCATACCCCCCCCCCCCCCTTAACCCCCAGAAATTCCAATTTTCTTCCATACAAACTCACTGTAATTTTTGTTCTTTCTCTGACCCCCCTACTTTTCAAAAATTCAAAATTCCTCTGTGGGGTGGGTATGGATAATTTATGGAACAAAACAATTAAAAACCTAGGCTTAGTACATATTACATTATTCATATTTTAATTATACACATTGCTGTGTTGATCTGACACTTCTCTTCCCCTACCCTCCCACCCATAGCAGGTATTTTACATCCATGAGTAGTCAAAGTATAAATATTTCCTTTTATAAGTACAGAATGAACATCTATTTAAAATCACCGATCATCTTTTCATTATGATAATTTGTTAATTGAAAATTTTTAAAACTACATTTTCAAAGGAAGGTAGGCAATAAAAATAACTGATTACTTCATTTTTCTGTGACTCAAAGCATGCACATGAACTAGAAACATTAAAATAATCGTTTTTAGTCAAATCCAATTTGTGGTCTATCATAAAAGCTGTGTTCTGATTGGATGAGCCACTACTAAGCTATAAGTTGTATCCTTCTAGTAGCAAAAACTGCTGGCTTTGAAAACCAGTACATTAAATTAACTTTAAGGTGACTGCCTACTTTTGGAAATTGATTTAAACTTTTTTTAAAACTTCGATTTTCACGCACATTGTGGGCTCAAATTGAATGTTCAAAAGTAGGCAGTCACCTTAAATCAAAACTCGTTCGCATCTATATATTTGACTGACTGGTTGGATTTGACTAATATGGGCCAATAGCTCATTCAGGCTCGAGAACTACAGTGTAATTGCTAATCAATCCTGATTTCTATTCCTGACTTTCCTTCAGAAATAACATGTTTTGTGAAAATCCATGTTTCCATTCATATGTGTTGCAGTTCATAAACCTTCCTCAACCTCTGGTGTAGATTTAAGATGACATTAATTTCTCCACTTTCACGAGCAGCTTCTTCCACAACCTTCAAGTAGTTACTGCCACTGGGTAGAATACTGTGCCGTGCCCTGTCTGGGTACTTCTTGTTATAGATGCTTTTAGCAAGATCTTTGATGGCACTTTCACAAGCATCTTTGATCTCTTTCCTCATTGAATTCCCCTTCTGTTCTAACCCATTCACTTTCATTTCCAGCATTTCCGTTCTTCTTTCTACCAAATGTCTACCCACTTCAGGCTCAATCTTTGAATATTTTTCATGTTTCCTCAGTTCACTAAGCGACATGTGCTTTGCTATTTCCACACACTGTCGCTCTAGCTCTGACATTTTATACGAATGTGCAATGACAAGGAAGTCAATAGCTTGGAAAGGTGTCTTCTCTCTTTGCGACAAATATTGCTCGCAGCGTTCAGTCAACTGCTCCATGTGATATTCTTTTGCCAGTGATAAAAGATAGTAGCAGTTCTCTTCTGTGACAGCCTTGGAAGTGGGATAAATGACTAAGAGCATTTCTTTTATTTCAGAAGCTTTCTTACCAGGAAGTGATACTTCATCATTATTCTTTTCAGGATATCCTGCCGTGAACATCTTTTCAAATACTGGTGACCACATCGATAGAGTGGCTTTATGCACATGAAATCTTTTGTCTTCCACATTCAGCACTGCATCACTCATGTGCCAAGGCTCTTCAAAATCTGGTTCGCTTCCTTTCTTCTGCATTATTCTAGCATTTCAAACACATTAACTGCTCATTTATACAGGTAGACAAGGAGATAAAGGGGTATACATATATATAAATTAGTATCCTGTTAAAGACAATTTCAGGGATGATCTAAGCAGTGGCAGATCTAGGGGTGGGTTTTGGGGGTTGCAACCCCCCCTATGAGAGCCATCGTGATTTTTTTAAATTATTATTTTTTTCATAACAACACCAACAGCATCGTGAGTTTTATTAAAACAGGGGTGCTGAACACATTTTGCTCGCTTTTTTTCCTATACGCTGTGTGTGGGACCTGAAACAACCATGCTCGCCTGCAGCAAATAATCGTCTCCTTAACCCTTTGGTCTGCTATATCTCTCCACCACCTCAATCAATGCTACAACCCCCCCTTTGAAAAAATCCTGGATCCTCCCCTGCTAAGTCAGGGCAATACTAACTCACAGATCGAATCTAAGCTTCTAATATCCAGATTGAGTTTGACCCATCATGACTGACTGATGCAAGCAAGATTTGATTTATTATCTAAACTTACAAGGATATCTGTCAAAAGCCATTCTAGTTCTAGATATCCCAGAACATTTACACGACGGCCAAACTGCAGTTCTTTACCGATAAACCCAATAATATAGAATAACAACTCGATTTTATTGAAAAAACTCGTAATGTCTGACGTTGTTTGTCAAAGCATTACAGCTACACGTACTTGCTTTCTTTGTAGCACAGCTTCATTCATGGCCAATAAATATTATATTTCGGTACCCAATTTATATGTAATTTTCTTACCTTAGTTAATGTACTTCACACAGCAGATAAGGCTTCTTTTGACTTAAAATAGCGAAATAATTTGTTTGATATTATATTGTATACAGGGATCGGACAAAGAACATAGGCGACTGATTCCACAGGAGTCCCAAGCTTGGTTTTAAGGAATTTAGAAAAAAAACATTAAAAAATAAGATAAAGACAGAAAAGCCAATAAAAGCTTTTGAACGGAATTGCGATATTCTATATAAATACTTCAAAGAAATAGATAGATATACCAAAATGTACTCAACTGAATCTTTGTTCAATTTTTTGAATTTTTTAAACAACACGCTTGGGATCCCTGTGGTTCGTTCCGGCCACTAGTACTCAGTTCCTGGTATTCATAGCAGCTGAAGCGGGTCAGGTCAAGCAAGGGTGAGTACTTATAGTCAATATTTTTTTTCTTTTTTGTTCAACTGTTTTGTTAAATACTATTCAGCTTGTGTTTTCAGCAAGGTAGTTTGTCAGTCCATGTGCAAACTGGTCAAATGGGTAAATTGACAAAATGATAGCTCTGTATATATCCATCTCAAAAAGGAGAGTCTACATAGCACACAGTTGATGTATAAATGTCTTCAGAAAATTTGTTGTATTCTAATGTCGTTCTATCTATTGCATTAGGTGCAATTCAGTGTGTTTTTTTAAGAATACATTACATTACTGGTTGCTTTAGGCTTTCCCATTTCCAAAACGGGTGGATCCTGGGATCGAGGTGAAAATGTGAACTGAAAATGTGAATTCATTTGCTTTCCTCACAGAAGCAATAAAAAAGCTTCAAATTTAAAAAGAAAAACATTCTATGAGGAATGGAATTTCTCCATCATTAATACTTGCCCTGGCATTTTGCAAAAAAAGGCCTGCAAAGTAAGATTCCAGTTGCACTCTTTCCCTCCTCCCAATGATAGTAGAGAAATTCAGGGGAAATAATTCCAGTTCTTGGGAAATTGCTGTGTGTTCTGGACTCATAATCATACCAAATATATTTTTGAATAGTTGCAAGTATGGCCACTGCAACCATCCCAGGGCTGTCAACTCTCCTGGATAAACCGGGAGTCTCCAGATTTTGGACCGTATCTCCCGGTCTCTCCATTAGAGTCTCAAATCTCCCAGATAATCGCCGAAGCTGACCATTTCTTGTGATACTCAAAACGTTCCTCATAAACTGTTCTTGCAAGCAGGCCATTGTAATATAAGCGATAATCTGATTGGTCAGAAATAAACCAATCGCATCAAATTTTACAAAGCGAAAGACGTCTTTTCGCGCGCTTTTTGATGAGCTGTGACGTCATGTCCCTTCCATATCAATTCTCCAGATTTGAATATTTTGGGGGTTGACATCCCTGCATCCAACATGTAGTTCTAGTTATCCATAGAATTTCCATACCCCCATCCCCACAAAGGAATTTGGAATTTTCTACTGATCCTAACTCTTTGTGATTTCGAAATTGAAAATGTTAAACTAAACTAAAATTACGATGGTAGATACTTTCAAAATGAGCAAGTGAATAGGACCACATTCATTTTTACATTACTTATTTTAAAAATAAAACAGCTTTTTTTCTGTGCTCAATTTCATAATACAGCAGGTAAGTATGAAAGTGTCAAGACTGAGAACAAGTCATGATAGGCAAGTGTTTCTCATATTTTTTGAGTGCTTTCGGCAATTTTTTAGTGCTGTATTACTAAACAGAGAAAAAAGCTGTTATAATGCTGTTTTCTTACACTTCTTTGCAAAGTTTGCTGTGCATGCAAGTATGGCATCTTCAACTATGCTCCATTCAATAGTAAAGCACAATTCTCTACCAAATATCGGAACTTGCATACTATCTAAGCTATAAAATAACTAACTTTAATAAACTAAGTGAATATTAATCCACTGTTTCAGTATATGTTGAAGAGAGCAATGAATCAAAGTGGACCTCATTCTATAAGTGTTTCCTTCATAAAGCCAGAGTATTGCTTTACTGGGTTTATGACATTATTTTGTCAAGACTAGCTCCATGGAAGACATGCATGGTTAGTTGTCCATCCAAACCTTGCATTCTCTTTTTTATTATAGATTTTTGATATCACAATTGTGGTAGCTTCAAAATTACTCAAATTTTGCTCTTACAAACTGAACTTATCTTTGAAAAGGTTCAGTTTTGGGCATTAGTTTCTTGTCATTTTAATGGTGGCTGAAATATCTCGAAAAGTTTAGTCATTACTCCTCCCCACACTCTGGATCCAGCAATGCAGCATAACACAGATTTAGTCAAGAGTATAATCTTTCCAGTTTATCTATTGTCTCCGCAATAATTTTTATTTCTGGACTTTTATTCCCTGCTTCTTTAATAAAACATATTTTATTTCCCATTGCTGCATTCATGGGTGGAGGCCTGCCACCAGATTGCTTTCTGTACAGTTCCTCAAACATTCTAGTAATCAAATCATCGCAAACTTCTTCCAGCTTGGACTTTCTCTTTCCCAGCTCATTTTCTAGTATTTCAACTCTTCCCTCCGTCACTTCCCATCCACACTGAGGGGGTAGTTCTCGATACATTCGACTAGCTTTCAATTCTGTGTAAGATTTGACCTTCAGTAACTGGACACAAGTACGTCGAAGCCCCTCCAGTCCATACGTATGGGCAATACTAATATATTTAAAGGCTAAGGTCTCGTTGGTAACCTTAGGGATTAGACTCTCCTGGCATCTTTTTAAGACAACAGGAGTTTGATACTCGTGTGCTAGTGGCAACAGATAATTGATCTTGTACTCGCGCACAGGTTCTCCAGAGTATAACACTTTCAAAAATTCTCGAAATTCGTCGGCATTCTTCCCAGCAAGGAAGATCTCTCGGTTTGGGTATTTGCTAAGGTTTTCTGGCAATAGCATTTGCTCGAAGATAGGTGATTGTCGAGAAAGGACACCCGTGTGGATGTGGAATTTAACGTTGTTGTCGACCGTCAAAATGGCGTCTGATCTTTTCCATGGCTTTGAGAAGTCCAGGTTCATAGCAGTGGACTTGGGTTGTGCAGTCCTTAAAATCGATAGGAATGTTACTATTTTAGGATTTTTTTGATTGGAAATGGGAAATGTGCTTTTCTTTTAGTTTTTCGCTGCGAGAGCTGAAAATGCCGGGATGCAGGGCGTGTGCAGGATCCCCTATCATCCCCCATGGGATTTCCCCAGCTAAAATTGTAATAATTGATAAGTTTCGCCCTTGCAGTAGCAGACGATTTATATTTTATCACAACCATATAATTTAACCACATCAATCCTCTCCAAAAAAAGTCGACCTTCTTCTTTTACAATCTGATAAAAGCGAATTTCTTGTTGTATTCACGTAGTTCTAATTCTACGCATATTTATTCCGTGAATCAAAAACTGAGGCAGCTAAACTTCAGATTTTATTTCAAAATATTATTTAGTCGAATACCAAATAGCTTCTGTCTCTCGCAATAAAAATATAAATTCCATCCAATCAGATTCGAGCGTGACTTCAGTCGAAGACAATACTCGAATTCTGTGGTCGCGATGTCAATTAAATAATTATTGTTGATAAAAAAAAAGCCCACAAACGAAAACGGTTGCAAGGATTGAAAGAAAAATAAAAGCTCTATGCTGTAGGCAAAAAATAAAATTGCAGTTTTTGTTTAAAAATTCTAAAACATTTCAGTGACCTTAGGGTCACACTGAAAAAATAAGTTTCAGATTTAGTCAATCCCTCTGTCCAGGATTTACCAAACGATTGCTATAATATCACAATTATAGGAATATAAAGACACTAATTTTATTTTATTCTAAATATTTGTTTTAGTTAAAATGACTTTCAAAAGATAGGTCGTATTAAACCGTATCCAGATTTCCGTGTCGAGAACAGCAAATATACTTTTTCTGTGATTTTATCGGTTGGGAAAATTGAAATGTAGCTGATAGTTTTTTTAGCGCTGTGGATTTAAAAGGTTCACTGTAGTGATGATTTAGTTTTGTTTGTGTCAAGAAAAAGAAAATTACTGTATTTTCAAGCGTTCAAGTGCGTACTTTTCCCCCCACTATCCGAATATAAGTAAGACTTACCCATCCGCTTCTGTTGGTCCCTGGTCCTTCCAGAAAGAAAAAGATTCCTTAAGAGCGACTGTCTGTAAGGGTCGAGAACCTGATTTCAGCGACCACTTGGTCAAATTCTTCATACTTTGCCTGAAGATACCCTTGGATGGACCATTTACAAAAATCATATTAAAAGGTTCCAGCGGATTTTTATTTTTGAGAAAATCCCAAAAGAGTGAAATGGTCGCCAAGCGCCGGTTTTCGGCTTCGATAATCGTCCCAAGGATACCCCAAGAACAAATGGTCGCTGTGGCTACAAAATTCGCCCAATCGAGCTGAAAC
This sequence comes from Actinia equina, assembly GCA_011057435.1. Lineage (NCBI taxonomy): Eukaryota > Metazoa > Cnidaria > Anthozoa > Actiniaria > Actiniidae > Actinia > Actinia equina. The sequence continues at coordinate 19,195 of WHPX01001028.1, forward strand.
TTTTCACAAACCTAGGATAACATTTCAGCTTTTAAACTAGCTATAAAACTTTGCTGTATCTGGAAGGAATTATTTATTATATGTCGAAATACTAACGGTACTGAAAAATTACCGAAAGAAAGGAGCTATGTTTATCGAGCAAAAGCATCTACTGGTACCTAATTTTCTTGGGAATAAAATTGATTTCCTTAAAGATAAGCTATTAAAGTTAAACTGTACCAAATTTGAAGCTCAAAATCGAAGTATTTCTCAAGTTATTGCTTTTCAAAAACATTGTTTATTTCTTACTGGTTTAAGGGTCAAATGTCAACAAACTACAACTTCAAAGATTCCAGTTAATGCCGGAGTCGAATTGAATGCTTTATTACATGCATGGAAATTGCACTATCAAAAGACCGAGTTTTCATAGCTATCCATTTTACATTCTGTTACTTTTTGAATGCTAGCGCTGTTTTTAGATATTTCTTTCAGTTTAGGTAGTTTTTTGCCGAAAGTTCCCGTCGCTGGCACTGAGTAAAATTAAACAAACACGTAAACATTTACCTGAATTAATTGTCCTTCTGGCGTTACAAGATATCCACCTTCCATTGCATTACTTCTTGCCACTTCTGCCATTCTGAATCTTCAAAATAATTATTGTTCTTTATAATTTTTCTAGTAAATTTTATTGGTAGTAGAGATTTTATTTCTGAAATCAGCACGTTAGCCAAGGAAATCGAAATAAACCTTGACCTGTCAGAATTGATTAGATCATCAATGACAACTGCTAGCTGCGAGCCTTGATGTCTACTATGACAAATGTTCCTAACTATACGTTTACAAACTATATAAAATTATCATTTTTAATCTCAATAAGAATTTGTATCATTGTCTTACTTTGTTCTTGATGTTTACAGTATAATGAGTCATGTATGATAAACGCAAGTAATTGGAGCAAGTGACAAAATTTAGACTCGTCACGCAAATCTTAAAACTGTACTCGCTCTAGGAACGCCTTGTACTAATTTTTATTTTAGCATGACGAGACTGTTGAATTAATGCAAGACATAGGTAGAACAATTAAGATTCCGTTCGTCCACTGCCGGTATCATATAATATTGTTGAAGACCTACGCCTTTTATGCATCGTTTCCGCAGCTACTAATATTTGATTTTTTTTAAACAGAACCCAATGAATCTAAAGACCAATAAAAAGAATTATTCTTCAGTAGGGGTGCAAAGTTGAGGCTACAGACACTGCCCCCCCCCCCCCCCCCCCACATCAGCTACCTATCATATCGGTACACGTTTGTAGTAGCATTGATTATCACGAGAATAGTTCTTGTTAAGAACTAAACTTAAGAACAATAAATCCTCTAGCAGTTCGTGTCCTTTTTACAAGTGCACTTGCTAACGAAGTCCTTCAAAAGTGTAAGGTAGGGCGCTTTGCGACGCACAGGACGCTGAGGTACGTCAAGATCAAGCTGCTCGCAGATGTGTTGGAGCATAGGCACCTTGAGGTCTTTTAACTTGTCTTCCGTATCCATCGTGCACAAGTCGTACTGGTCGTAGACAAGTGGATGTTGTGGCTGGTCAATTTCTTCAATATGTTTCCTTACACTACTAAAGTTTATCTCCTCCTGGACTGCTTGAAGGTCAGCCTCATCGGGATCTTGTTGTCGAGACGCAGCACTCAGGCGAGAAAAATATGATGCAATTTGATGCAACGTCAAAAATTCTGACAGCTTGAACATACGATTCCCGTCTGCGTCACGAGCTCGTCGCATCTCTCGCGCAACTAAGTCGGCGTTCAGCTTTCGACCTGTTGTTTGACCGATGCGAAACTTTGCTTTCATATATGATATTTGTTTGTCGTTGAAACGATATGATTTTTTAGTAGATCTTAGAGCCCAGCCCTTATGGATATCATTCGACGATGCACCTTGTTGTTTTGGGATGGTTATAGTAGGCACCACTCCCACGCCTTCGTCGAGATTGGAACTGTATCCTATCTTGGCGAGATCGAGAAGTGTGTGTTTCTCTACATGTCGTACACACTTCTCGAGAGAGAGATGCTTTTCGAGAGCAGACACCCTCTGAAACACTCGAATGCACCCTTCTTGCGGACAGCAGAACACTCCAGAATTAGGACTCACACCTTGTGTGTTCACCTCTTCACTTTCCTGCAAGACGCTTGTCTCTGGCGGTGCCTTTGTTTTACCACCAAGTGCTCGGAAATCTCCTGGGGAAAACGGCGAATCCAACCAGGCTATATGAGATCCTTCATTGTAAAAATACAAACACATTATTTAGTGTAAAAGCGCTACCCGGGGAATCAGATGCTTCATTCTATTCTGTCTTTTAATTTATTTTTAATTTAATCGTTTAAAAAAGCGTCCTTCCAAAACTGATAATTAAAGAGCCCCCTCTACCTTCGATGCATTGCTTTACTTACCGCTTGATGACTCCACCTTGATTTTCTTCCCGACACCTATCTTGTACGCACGCCAACACCTGATGTAGTCTTTGCTAAATTCAAAGTTATTGAATTTGGTCACTCCAGGAATGCTCTGCTTGAAGAGTTCTCTACTGGCCACTAGGGCCTGGACACGAGTTAGATACCGCTGACCGGCTCAGTAGGAGCGGCCATCTTGTTTACGTTAAGATTACGTTTTAGGACAGAACTATAATACAAGACTATTCAGCACCAGTATATCTTTATTTATGTAAGTTTTCCATTTATTATATGTGTAATCGTTTACTTCACATTTATCTATACATGATTTACTTTAAGTGCTATTATTTAGCTTAGATTTTATATATTTGTATCTTAGGACTCTATCATCGTTGTAGAATAAAATACTATCAGACATCGAGAAGCATCTCTTTCTTCATGATAGAGTCATAAATAAAGATGAATCCCTCTGCCACGCTCTCCGTCTCCTCGAGCAAAACGGCAATATAGACAGCAAAGACCCTACCTTAACCAATCTCTCCCCAATCAGCGAATCCATCTATATCCAAGAAGGTGTCCTGCTGTACAACGACCGCGTCATTGTTCCCTCCTCCCTACGCCAAGGGATCCTCCAGCACCTCCACGCTGCCCACCAAGGGGCCTCCACGATGGAACAGCGTGCCCGTGCCATCGTCTACTGGCCTGGGCTATCAAAGGACATTCAGGACACCAGAGAAAGATGTGCCGACTGCAACCGCAATGCCCCGTCACAAGCGGCCACACCCCCTCTACCTTCGCCACCACCATCAACCCCCTTCGAAGCGATCTTTGCAGACTTCTTCGACCACGGGGGTTGCCACTACCTTGTCGTCGGAGACCGCCTCTCAGGTTGGGTAGAGGTTCTACGCTCAACAGCTGGCACCGATCTAGGAGGATCAGCAGGCCTGGTCCATCATTTACGCAGATTCTTCGCTACGTTCGGCGTCCCAGAGGAACTTGGGAGTGATGGTGGCCCAGAGTTCACAGCAGGTAACACTCAAAACTTCCTCCGCTCCTGGAACGTGCGACACCGCGTGTCCTCAGTAAGCTTCCCCCAGTCCAATGGGAGAGCGGAGGTTGCTGTTAAGGCAGCAAAGAGACTTTTAATGTCCAACACTGGTCCAACCGGGAACCTCGACCAAGACCGCTTCTTGCGTGCAATCCTACAGCTGCGAAACACGCCCGACCGCGACTGCAACTTATCACCCGCACAAATAATCTTTGGTCGGCCACTACGAGACTCACTTACCTTTGTAAGTCGACTAGAAAAGTTCTCAAACCCCAACGTCCGACCACTATGGCGTCAGGCTTGGATAGCGAAGGAAGAAGCATCTCTTTCTTCACTGCTCAACTTCTGGGAACTCGGGAATTGCTTCTAGAGCCACCACCCGCACTCCGTTTATCCCACCATGGGAGAGCAGTGCATCCTTCAGGTCGTTCGAGTTGAGGACATCATTTCCCTCATTTATGAAGGCTCGGATGTGACCTTTACACGTTGCAGCTAACCGGTCAGCAGCTCCTTTGCCACCCTGTGGGTCACTAAAATCCACTCGTTTGATGGTTACCCCAGTGCTAGCTGTTATCTTTTGGCATGACAATATAGTGGGAGCGCTGTGATAGCAAGCAGCATTGTCCTGACGTAAATAAGCATCATTGATTTCAGGATATTCCTTCTTGAGTGTAGACAGGACATGCTGGATGATCGCTATTACCGGTGAGCTCCCCTGGCTGCATGACTGAACGACGTGGACAAAAGTTTGCCACTGAAGCACCCCCTCCACGCGTCTATAAACAACGGAGATGTGCCAGGAGATGCCACGCTTGCCAAACCAGTCTGCCTGAGATTCCCGGTATCGCTGTGGCAGGAATTTCATAGCCCAGTCATTGACTATGAAAACTGCGTTTCTGTCTAGAGTGTCGATGGTATCTAGGCGAGCCTGGTCTTGACGTAGTGAGCGTAGAAGGTGACATTTCCAAGACTGTATGGCAAGCATGGCGGTATTAGCAAGGTAGATTGCTTCATCCTTTTCGTCTTCGTTAGGGTAAGATGCCTCAGATATCGCGTTCGAAATAACTTCCAAGACGTTCTTCAGACTCTCACACTGGTGACAAATCTCCTCATGATTGTGATCACATTTCTCGCACAGTGTGGACTCTTTGTTGTCACTCAGAGCGTACACGACACAGTGGTCTGCAACTTCTGCTGCATTACTAAGGTGGACCTAATAAAGGAATTTATAATAATGATTAATATATTGGACAACAGATTTTAGAATTTGGATGCATCTAAAATAGACCAGTTATCCTTCTAAAGAAGTTTAAGGTTGAAATAACAGGAACACGTGGTTAAGTTTTTACTACCTTGAAATCGCTCTTTAGATACAGTTTAGCAGTTTTCAGCGCGTCGATATGCTGGCGTTCCCAATCTTTGCCTAACTGGCTGTGCTCGCTTACTTGGCGTACTAGTTGTATAAGATCATCAAAAGCTCGAGCACCATCTGCGGCAAAGTAATCCAGGCCCTGGAGGGACTTACGAACAGATGCTTTACATTCTGATAAGATTCTTAGCATGGTGCGGTCGCTGAATGGCTCGAAGCTTGTTTCGTCGCAGTACGCCTTGTATTGCTTTACTATTCGCTGGGGTACCACAGTTCGTATAACGTTTGGCACTTCGATCTTTTTACCAGTTGATAGTGTTAGCAGTTTCTGTCCAAATGGTAAGTCTTGTATAAGGTGAGGGCTTGTGATAAATGATAAAAAGTGATCGAGTTGTCCTCGGTTTACGCGCATTCGGATTGTGGGGTGATGTTGGATTGGGGCTCCACGTCCGAACTGCAAGTGGTGCAGGTTAGCAATTGTATAGCGGTATCTGGAGAGTGTTGGAATGAAGTATGTTATTGTCTTGTAGTTAGCAATTCCCGTCATGATTGAAAGAACCTGCCTTCTGCTCTCCCAACTTTCTGCGTTGTTATATGCCTCTGCAAGGGCCTGGAGATATTCTCTCGAGGAATTAGAAATTTCTTCTATTCCAAGGGCTTTATATATTGCTGTCGAAGATTCAATTTCCTGCCACAGAGCTCCTGCATTATTTGGACTGATGGTTGTAAGGACCGCAGCGACAACCTCCACCGCGCGTGCAGTATAACGCCACTTGGTGGTGGCACTTACAGTCTCCAACTCCAGCCATGGTTGTGTGATGGGCGCAACTCCCCGAGAAACCAGAAACCGATTCAGTTTATCACGTGGTTCATCTAGAGAAAGAGCACCAGCATCATCACTCGAGGTAGTACTCCCACTCTCAGGGCTGAGGAAAGTATCATCATGTTGCTGACTTGATATTTTTAGCTTGGAAAACGTCTTGCTTAAGCTGTTAGAGCTGTCGCTGTCCTCACTGGAATGCACTGCTTCTGCACTCTGCTATAGAAGAAGTCGTTAGGAAAATATCAATTTATATACTAATTGGAGTTATTTGGTTTCCCGTTTCACCCCCAGTCAAAATTTTTGTAGACAAAAATCCTCCACAAATAGCGGAAACTGCGACCTATGGAATCACATTAGTATGGTACACAGATTTGACGAATTTTATTACAATTCCGTACCTCAATTGACGCCGCAGAAGTCTTGTCTTCATCAACTATTCTGTTGTTGACATGTTCTCGACATTTGGTGCATATTGCTGTCCAAAAGATTTAGAACAAAATGAGCACCAGTGTAGCTAGTCATAGTTGTAGTAGAAGAGCATTGAAACATGCATAGTTCTAAATATCTCCCTCCAACCTTCCTGACAGTATTTACATCACACATCATGGAACTAACCCTAACCCTAACCTCATGACTAAAGCGGATTAGTACTTACGTAATCCGACGGAAATAAGTATGCCTGTGGTCTTCAAGATCAACCAAGACTGCTTGCTGTTGATGCGGTGACTCCCCTTCGCATTAGCTGTGTGTGTAGCAATACTTTGTGGGGCTGCGCAGTTCGTTCTTCTCGACCGCCACCGGATTCCAAAGTCAGCTCTATGACGCGGGCATATACTTAGTATTTTGTGCTGCTCGTCCACACAGAAAACACCTGAAAAATTCATTTGATATATGCAGCGTAAATTATATTTCCTAAGAATATGAGCTTTTCGGAATAATTACTTACCTGCTCGAGTTAGCAAAAGTTTTAACTCACTCTCGACCCCCTCGTCAGCAGCAAGTTGCAGTGATCGCAGATGACCCTGTACGTCTCTTGTACAGGACCCAAGCGGAATGAAATCCAGATGACCAGGATATTCTGTACTCTGGCCGCAAACAGTAATATCATTCCTCGGAAAAAGTTTCTCCAAAAGAGTGCGATACTCGCAAAAATCCATTATCTGGTCTAAGACAAACTCATGCTATGTGATTGCGAAATTCAGCCCACAATACTACTAGTAAAGGTTACGAAATACTGGAAAACATATATTTGATACCTAGTTTGTTTTGTCACACAAGCACGATTCAGGTATTGTGTTACACATTAATAAGGCCGTAAATGTCTACATTCGTTACGTAACGAATTCTGGGACTGCGAATCTATAGCTTTCACTAAGCATTCACTAATGGTGTCCTTTGTAAGATACCTTGTATTATTTACGAGGGCTTCATATGTGTACTTATTTTAAAATTACGTTAGATGGCTCGACAAACTGTAGATAGGCATCATCTGTTTGTGACTTTTAAGAAGGCCATTGTTTTGCTCTTTCCAAGATATTCAAAGTAGATCAATAAAAGGTACTGAGAACAATAGTAATGTTGAAGATTCAGAATGGCAGAAGTGGCAAGAAGTAATGCAATGGAAGGTGGATATCTTGTAACGCCAGAAGGACAATTAATTCAGGTAAATGTTTACGTGTTTGTTTAATTTTACTCAGTGCCAGCGACGGGAACTTTCGGCAAAAAACTACCTAAACTGAAAGAAATATCTAAAACAGCGCTAGCATTCAAAAAGTAACAGAATGTAAAATGGATAGCTATGAAAACTCGGTCTTTTGATAGTGCAATTTCCATGCATGTAATAAAGCATTCAATTCGACTCCGGCATTAACTGGAATCTTTGAAGTTGTAGTTTGTTGACATTTGACCCTTAAACCAGTAAGAAATAAACAATGTTTTTGAAAAGCAATAACTTGAGAAATACTTCGATTTTGAGCTTCAAATTTGGTACAGTTTAACTTTAATAGCTTATCTTTAAGGAAATCAATTTTATTCCCAAGAAAATTAGGTACCAGTAGATGCTTTTGCTCGATAAACATAGCTCCTTTCTTTCGGTAATTTTTCAGTACCGTTAGTATTTCGACATATAATAAATAATTCCTTCCAGATACAGCAAAGTTTTATAGCTAGTTTAAAAGCTGAAATGTTATCCTAGGTTTGTGAAAAGTTTCAGCTCGATTGGGCGAATTTTGTAGCCACAGCGACCATTTGTTCTTGGGGTATCCTTGGGACGATTATCGAAGCCGAAAACCGGCGCTTGGCGACCATTTCACTCTTTTGGGATTTTCTCAAAAATAAAAATCCGCTGGAACCTTTTAATATGATTTTTGTAAATGGTCCATCCAAGGGTATCTTCAGGCAAAGTATGAAGAATTTGACCAAGTGGTCGCTGAAATCAGGTTCTCGACCCTTACAGACAGTCGCTCTTAAAAACCAACCCATAATTCGGTTCTTCTTCTTGACTGCCTTCAGCATCTCCATCCAACTTCTCCTCCATGTTCTCCTCGTAGGTTGAAAATGCAAGACAATTCTACCTGGGTCGTTAATTGTTGATGAACGAAAAGGGAGCTTCCCTTAAGACAACAGCAGTAAGTGTTGTCTTACGGGATCAGAGGTCAGTACGCATGTACTTGGCTAATAATCTTGTGTTTTTTGTTAAGCTGTCATTATTATCGTTATCCCAATATGTGGTCACAACATACATATTACATTGTCTGAAACGAGTTGAGGGACCACTGTTTTGTGCTAGTGATTTACCTCACTCGGCTTCAAATTCATTTCTTTACCTTTCTGCTTTTCTCTGCTTAATAGATGTTATTCCATGAACTGGAAATGTGAAAAAAATTATCCTTCAATTTTCCACCCAAAACAAGTATAACGTCAAATACTGGCGTTGGAGGGGACGAGTACAAAAAAGGGTGAGTAGTCTTAAGTTAATTACTCTTTAGACAGTGTGAGAACTATACTTAACGAGGTCCCACCGAATATGAGTATGAGTATGAGTATGAGTATGAGTATGAGTATGAGTATGAGTATGAGTATGAGTATGAGTATGAGTATGAGTATGAGTATGAGTATGAGTATGAGTATGAGTATGAGTATGAGTATGAGTATGAGTATGAGTATGAGTATGGGTATGGGTATGGGTATGGGTATGGGTATGGGTATGGGTATGAGTATGGGTATGGATACGAGTATGGGTATGAGTATGGGTATGAGTATGGGTATGAGTATGAGTATGAGTATGGGTATGGGTATGGGTATGGATACGAGTATGAGTATGAGTATGAGTATGGGTATGGGTATGAGTATGAGTATGGGTATGGATACGAGTATGGGTATGAGTATGAGTACTATGGGCCATAAGTATGAGTACTATGAGTTTGAGTTAACGTACAAACTAAGAATGTGGAACAGCTTTATTTTTTCGTAAACCATTCATAAATATTTAACTTCAATAAATGTTTAACTTTTAATGTTATGAAAATCGTTTTATTTCATCGAAGAATTTTTAATATTAAAATGTTGCTATTTCATAAATTCTAGTTGATATTTTTCGAAAAAATATCTTCCAGATTTAGCATTAAATTACAGCAGGGTAGACACGCATAGTGGCAACAAAGTAAACCATTTCCTTTTAATTTGTTCTTCATTCCAATAATAAAATCATTTTATTTGAGAAAAGAACTCAATTAATAGACCTTATTCGTTGTGCTGCAATGTTTTCCCATTACAGACCACGTATCAGTTTCTTGAGCATAATATTCTTAGTTTGAGTTGTATCCATACTCATGTGTCTTCTTATGCGCAGCCGTTAAACAAAGAAATAATATTCTAGGAAACGACACGGTATGGGAAAACATTGCACCACGGCGAATGAGATCTATTCATAGAAAAGAGATACAGTTGTACTGTCCAACATGGCTGCCGTCACGGGATATTGGCAAACCATATACTGCTTCATATATGTCTAAATAGACTTTGAAGGATTGATTGAATCATTTAAGTTGATAATTAACTATAATTATTTTAATCATTTTGATTTGGTTTACATGATTTTGAAAATAAAAGCACGAAAAAAATGGCGGCTATAGATTCATTGCTTTAACGAAAGGCATCGCTGCTTGTTTCAGTGTTTTAACAATGGAAAAGTTTCAACCAACATAGCAGCCTTTCGGTTTTAAAAGCCAGCGTAATAGGTAAATTACAAGCCTTGTATGAAACGACTGAAGAATAGGGCGCCATTTTGGCAGAAATATTTAAAAAATTCCGTTTTTAATCAACCAACGTGGCGTCCATTTTCGTTTCTAATTCATACGGCTTAAACAACAAAATAAAAGTATTTTGAAATTTTTCCATCACATAAATGATGAAAATCGTTGATTCAATATTAAATCGCTTTTTTTTCGGTCAGAAGCGTTTCAACTTCTATCGTAATAATTTCAAAATATAAAAATCGTAATAAACAAAATATAAAAATTATAATCAAAGAATTGAAGAGACTTTTAAGTCAAAACTTGGTTGAGAAAATATCGAAAGCTTCTCACAAAATATTGTCTTGAAGTTTTTTCACCGCAAAAAAAAAATATATATATATACATATTCATTTTCTTAGTTCAAACAGTGATTTATTTAACGTTAGCGGTTCCTTCGACTGGAAGATTTTTTATCAGCGATGGAAGCAGACAGAATGCACTTCATAACTCCCTTTAGTCCAGTGGCGGATCCAGGGGAGGGGTGCAGGGGGTGCGCACCCCTCCCTGATTCGACCTTGTGCCCCTACTTCAAAGATTTAACCAATACAAATAATGTTTTTCCCTTTGATTCTAAGGGGTGCACCCCTCCTTGGGTTAACTATGTGCGCTTCGCCCCTCCCTAAACAAATTCCTGGATCCGCCCCTGTAGTCAGTGCTACAAGATAAAACAGGTATGCAAGATTTATGGAAATTGAAATACAGCGGTACCTCTTTAACTTGGACACCTTCGTGACCTTGCCTGGTGTCAGTGTAACGAATTTCTTTTTCTTTTTTCTTTTTTGATAAAAATTCTCTCAGGTAGTTTGCGATCATCTTCAAGAGGTTGTAGTAGCGAAAGGGGGTGCCATGTTAGTGATATAAACTTTAGAACAATAGGTCCAGCCAACATGGCCGCCATACGGAAAGCCAGCATTAGTTTGCATTCTTTTAAAGAAATCAGATTCCAATTTGCAATTCATCTTATAAAAATATACCCAATACAATTTGAATTTAAAATGATGCTTTCGAGGTTCGTTCAGTCGGAGTCTTCGTCACGTGCAGCACCGCTGGCAGAAGATTTTGCAGATGCCTTTCTGGAGTTCTTGTTGGAATACTCTGATGTATCCGATACATCATCCCCGTATGAAAGGTTCATCCCTGGCTTGATTAGGTGGGATTGGTTCAGAAATAATAACAGCTGTTTTTTGTAGATGTCATCCTCTTCTGTTTCATTGTCTTTGGGGATGAATTCAGGGTTAGAGTGCCCGTCAGGGAAGGGCTTCGGGCGAGTTTCGTCATCATATACCATAATTTCCAGAGGAATGATATTCATATTGCTGCCAGGGTGATAGATGGTATATGTCCTGTGCCAATATGAACATTTAAGTGAATAGAATGCCCAACATTGACAGATGGTACGCAAAGCTCCTTATGAGAAAATAGTCTAAGGAATAAATGCGAAATAGATCGCAGTAACATTCCCCTGCACACCCACCCCTGCACATTCACCCCTGCACATCCACCCCTACACATCCACCCCTACACATCCACCCCTACACATCCACCCCTGCACATCCACCCCTACACATCTACCCCTGCAAATCCCTCCCTGCACATCCATCCCTGCACCTCCACCCCTACACATCCACCCCTACACATCCACCCCTGCACGTCCACCCCTGCACATCCACCCCTGCACATCCACCCCTGCACATCCACCCCTGCACGTCCACCCCTACACATCCACCCCTGCACGCCCACCCCAATACACATGCACCCCTACACATGCACCCCTACACATGCACCCCTACACATGCACCCCTGCACATCCCGCTGCTCTGCTATATAGTTTAGTTTACCTTTTTTTCTTCTTTCTACGCCTAATACAGCATATAAGCAGAAGAATCAATAGCAAGAAGATGACACAGCACACGGCGATGATAATCCAGATTACTGCCAAAAACAAAAATAGGTAAAATCACTTCACCGATTTTAACATCCAATCACAACTCGTAGTTACAGTTGTGGTTACGGTTACGGTAACACACGCTACGGCTGCAGTACGGTTACCAATAAACGTTTTAACTCGTGGACACGCGAAGCGTAGAAACGAGTTGTAGTGAGGGGTCTGAATATGCAAATGTGTCACTCACTAAGATGTTAGCAGATCGATAAACGTTTGTCGATCATCTTACGTCATCTGATTACGAATGTTCAACACGACACTAGCAAGCACAAAGCTCTTATATACAATATAGATTACTTCGTTATTTATATGAGGAAACGAGATGCTGATGTTCCATGTGGGATATATTTCTAGCACTTGTAGACGCCGTGGGGGCCCACTGTGCATGCGCACACTCGCACATAGTTTTATCTTCGAATTATTCATATTAAAAGAATCAAGGAAAGATGCGAATTAAAATAAAATTATACAATTAACGCCTGAAATAAAATTTCAATGAGTTAGACCTTTTTTTCTGATGTATTAAAGTAAACAAAAACGCTGTACAACGTCAACATTTCGATTTTTCAGAAGACTCGTAGATCGAACCGGATATCGAAAAAAGCTATCTTAATTAGAACTCAAGAAGAGAGTCTGATTTCAAGCTCTGGAGGCCTTTATTCTCCATAGAGACATCTCAAAGTCACGGCGGTATTCAGCAAAAAATCTCATAAACTCGATCGAGCGAAGTTTTAATATTACTGATCAACAGTTGTAGAGTGCTTTTAGTCTCACTGTTGAATAGGTGACGTCAACTAAATGAGATAAGTTATTTACTATTTTAGCTGACTTCACCTAAATTTGAAACTACGAGTAAACAGCTTCTTAGATCAGGGATAGAAACGATGATACAAATGAATGTCTATTCACTCATTCTCTGGTAAAACAACCCCCCGGATTAGCATGACCGTTATTTGACGCGCTTTTACTATTTTAGGTGACGCCAGCTAAATAGTTATCTAAGTTAGATACATTTATCTAACTATTCAACAGTGAGACTAAAAGCACTCAAGTGTTTTGTTAATGATCTACAACGAATATCAAAATTTCGAAAATATTACACTATATTATTTCAAAATATTTCTAGTTAGTACGATGTGTAAGCCGAGCATAAATATGTCTTGGACATATAGCACTTGGACTTACTTGGACAAATGACGTCAGAGTTACAATCCTCGTCCTCATAACTAGGTCCCAGGCTACTGCAATTCCTGCCGCCGTTCAATGGGGAAGGATTGGTACATGTTCTAGTTCGACGCCTGGTACCACCTTTACACGACTTGCTGCACTCACCAAACCCAGACCAGTCGCTATAGCTACCATTCACTATACCTTTAAAAAAAATCAAGATTTCATTGGATTTTTGCTTCGAAAAGGAGGAGCCTCTCTTATTGATGCGAATGACTAGAGGCCAGTTTGAGTCAATTCTGATTTACTTATGTGCACTAGTAAAATATCCTGATACCTGACACTCTCATGAGTCGACAATGAAAAATAATTGATTGTTTTGACAAATCTAAAAAAAAAAGTGATTTTTTCGTTCATTGCCATTTTCCTATATTCAACATTGTGAACTGAACCTCCAGCCCTTACTAATATCAAGGTCCTTTTTTTATTTCTGGGGTCAATTTTGATACATTGCTCGTTTTTAGGGGGTAGGGTCACTACAAATGGCTATTGGTTATTGCAAATGGCCTATTTTCACCATATGATGGCGTAAATAGTAGTTAAATCCAGAAAGGCCTCTAGGTAAACATAATAAGTCTGTTGAATGGTGATCGTATCATACCTTTATCACACCTTGAGCCTGTAAATCCAGCTTCGCATCTGGTAAACAAGGCAAAGTAAGAAAAACATTGTAATATCTCTTTAAGTTTTAGTAATCGACCATTTTGGTCAAACAGGGAAAGTGGTCAATACAAAAAAAAAGCTCATTTGATATTTCCTGTTCTAGACTCACGTAACTTGCTTGCAAAGCGCTCCGAATTAGGTCGGATAGGAGAGTAGTTTTTTTTTGTTGTTGTTGTTGTTGTTGTTGTTGTTGTTGTAGTTGTTATATCATCCAACATGGCTGCCGTGTCTTTGGTTATTATTATTCTCTTAGAAATGATTGAAAACCAGCGATATGAAAAGTTTTACATTTATTGCTTTACTGAGGCATAAAATAACTTACATGCAATAGGCTCCTGTTACGTTGTTCATCTGACAGTTACCTCGAAGACAATAGCTTGTGCTGCAATTTTCTATTCAAAAAATGGTTAATATTTTTAAACTTTTTGTTTTTCGCATTCTCTCATTTGTGTTCTTTTCGTTTTTTGTAGAATTTTCCTTGGTCAGTTTAAAGGGAAAAAGGGACTGGAAAAAAATACACTTTATATATCTTTTTTCTGTGTGTTTGAATTTAAATTTATAACATAAAAAGAAGAAGAAAATGAAAAAAGAATTGGGGACGTTTTACAAATTATTATTGAGTATCCTTATGAGTATTATGATATAACAAAGGCAATCAGAAAGAGTTTCAATATTTTTTAACACAGTCCCAAATGTACATCACCTCTACATACCAAATGCTTTTACATCACTTGAAAAGATAAAATTTTCAATGTTTCTGCTTCCATTTCGATTGATAATCTCTGTCTTCGCATCCAGTGCAGTCATATTTGAAGTTAAGTTGAAGTTCGCTTGGAAGTTAACCACAACACTCCCGTTACTGTCGAAATGGCAAAAAAATCTTAATATTTATTTGTCTGCAACTTTACGTTTTCTTATATTAAGCAATTATTGGATTCGCTATCGCATGATATCGTAAATTATCAAGTCCGAGGCTGTGTTATCTGCCGAAGCCGAAGGCTGAGGCAGATAACACAGCCAAGGTCTTGATATTTACGATATCATGCGATAGCGAATCCAATAATTGCTTTATTATACATATTGTATACTGGAAAAACATAAACATGAACATTAAATTATAGAGACAAGAATTATGAATGCTATGATGTAGCGTGAAAATCGCAAAATTTTTAATTTAGAAATATTTTAAGAATTCTTCATGAAATATATGAAAATAAGTTAAGGATTCCTTAAATAATTGTTTTTGTACATAATTCTGGAAATAAATACACATAATAAATAAAAACAAAGCTACCACAGCGTGACCTTGAATGAACTTGACATGATAAATGTATTATCTGTAGGAAAACCTACAGATAATACATTTATCATGTCGAGTTCGCACGATATCAGGGATTGGCTGAAGGCTCTCGACCAATCAGATTTGAGATGCTTAGTAAAATGTATAATAATAAAACTTATCGAAAGATTTGCGTACAGACAACCGAAAATGAAATTGGTCGTCACTATAGACCCCTCTATAGATTATCTTGGCGCGGCATAATGAATTTACAAAACAAAACACACTTTTTCTCTTTGGAATTTGTGGCATTTCGTTTGTTTTAATATAAGCCTCGCATCCCATCAAGGTAAGTTTGAGACGGAACCCGCATGCGTAGTTGGCTTTCTCTGAGGCCAGTGTCTCCCTCTTCGCCGCCCATCCATGAACCTGTAAGCCAGTGCTTTCAAATCTGTCGTTTTTGGGAAGGGTTACTAATGCCGCAACTAATTTCTCACCTGAACTTGATATCGGTGATGTTAATGTATCCTGGTTGTTCGGAAAAGATACGGTCAACTATAGAGATAAAGGAAATAATATGAACAATGAATATAAATGCGTTTAATCGAATTTACGAAAATTTTTGTACTTTTTTATCCGAACGGATAGAATGTTAATTGTCCTTTCGTTTCTGTTTCTTTGTTAAAAAAAAGTAATTTATTTTTTTCTTGGATAACGCGGGGAGTGGTTACCCAATTCTCCCGAGCCAAGGGCTCATGTTTAATGCGCTCGAATGTTCACCAGTTTTGTTTTTGTTTTGGTATCCATTTCTTTATCAAATTTACTTCAAACTGGGAATGTTTGGGTACTATAACACGTCTGAAATGGGTTAAGACGTGACAGCACCGTGACGATACGGAAATGACTACTTCGACGATACGGTGGCCATCTCGGATCGCTATGCATAAGGGCGTCAAGGGGCAAAATGAATCTGTGTTACAGTAATGACGTCGATTGACATCAACAGCTCACCACAAGAAAATACAACAATAGATGAATTAAGACGCCACATCGATCGCCTTCGCCCATAATTGATAGATTTCGGGCTTTTATAAAAGACTAACACTAAAACTCTATATATTTTCCGCCGTTATCTTTGATTTGTTTTGCCACCTGACAAATTGTCCGCCGTATCGTCGAAGTAGTCCATTGTGACATCCTTTATACCAATCATTGCATGCGAGATCACTTCTAAAGATATTTGGATATATCACCGTTTCGGTCACGGCACGTCCTTAGGGAGTTTGTCGCACTCATACGAAATTTGTCTTAAACGGTATAGGTATTAATTCGTTTTCGTTTTACTCACCGCATTTCTCACTCTCTTTGATAGATCAGTGTACGCGCTGGTGTTACTTGATATCAAATCGACACTAAAGCGTTCATTGAAAATCTTGACGGTCACGTTTATGGTGCGGATTAACTCATTCGTCCATGGCTTGTATGGAACAGATATCGAGGAAGACCTACTCACCACCATTACAGTAGAGTTGGGTGTTACCGAAGACGCCATTAGTGAGTAATTTAGGGATGAATTTATCGTAGACATGGTGAAATTAATCGATGGCGTTATTGACACTGCAAAGTTCCTTGTGAAATTCACTGATGCTGTGACATTCATATACATACTGGATTTTTTTACTACTGTTGATATTACTTGGTCAGAAGAGACGAATAGAGTACTTGGTAATATGCTAACCTTTGCTGTTGAATTGGTTGTTGTATTGGACAAGTTGATACTCTCTGTAGTTAAGACAGCAGAAGGAGTGATGGAAGTGTTGGTAACACTGTTTACAACACTGCTGGACAAGCTGATACTTTCTGTAGTTAGGACAGTAGTAGGAGTGATAGAAGTGTTGGTACCATTGTTTACAACAGTACTGGATAAGCTGATACTTTCTGTAGTGAAGACAGCAGTAGGGGTGATGGAAGTTTTGGAAACATTGTCTACAACAGTGCTGGACAAGCTGATACTTTCTGTAGTGAAGACAGCAGTAGGGGTGATGGAAGTGTTGGTACCATTGTTTACAACAGTACTGGACAAGCTGATACTTTCTGGAGTGAAGACAGTGGTAGGAGTGATGGAAGTGTTGGTAGCATTGTTTACAACAGTGCTGGACAAGCTGATACTTTCTGTAGTTAGGACAGTAGTAGGGGTGATGGAAGTGTTGGTAGCATTGTTTACAACACTGCTGGACAAGCTGATACTTTCTGTAGTTAGGACAGTAGTAGGAGTGATAGAAGTGTTGGTACCATTGTTTACAACAGTACTGGATAAGCTGATACTTTCTGTAGTGAAGACAGCAGAAGGAGTGATGGAAGTGTTGGTAACACTGTTTACAACACTGCTGGACAAGCTGATACTTTCTGTAGTTAGGACAGTAGTAGCAGTGATAGAAGTGTTGGTACCATTGTTTACAACAGTACTGGATAAGCTGATACTTTCTGTAGTGAAGACAGCAGTAGGGGTGATGGAAGTTTTGGAAACATTGTCTACAACAGTGCTGGACAAGCTGATACTTTCTGTAGTGAAGACAGCAGTAGGGGTGATGGAAGTGTTGGTACCATTGTTTACAACAGTACTGGACAAGCTGATACTTTCTGGAGTGAAGACAGTGGTAGGAGTGATGGAAGTGTTGGTAGCATTGTTTACAACAGTGCTGGACAAGCTGATACTTTCTGTAGTAGGACAGTAGTAGGGGTGATGGAAGTGTTGGTAGCATTGTTTACAACACTGCTGGACAAGCTGATACTTTCTGTAGTTAGGACAGTAGTAGGAGTGATAGAAGTGTTGGTACCATTGTTTACAACAGTACTGGATAGCTGATACTTTCTGTAGTGAAGACAGCAGTAGGGGTGATGGAAGTTTTGGAAACATTGTCTACAACAGTGCTGGACAAGCTGATACTTTCTGTAGTGAGACAGCAGTAGGGGTGATTGAAGTGTTGGTACCATTGTTTACAACAGTACTGGACAAGCTGATACTTTCTGGAGTGAAGACAGTGGTAGGAGTGATGGAAGTGTTGGTAGCATTGTTTACAACACTGCTGGACAAGCTGATACTTTCCTGGAGTGAAGACAGTGGTAGGGGTGATGGAAGTGTTGGTACCATTGTTTACAACAGTACTGGACAAGCTGATACTTTCTGTAGTGAAGACAGCAGTAGGGGTGATGGAGGGTTGGTACCATCGCTTCCTAACCAACCCACCCGTCACCCCTCCCGCACACCCACCACGTCGCCCCACCACTTTATGGCACCCCGTTGAAGCCAGCCCCCCCCCCCCGGTAGAAGTGACCCCTGGGAAGTGGTGGGCGCATTGTTTACAACATGCTGGACGAGCCGAGCCTCCCTTACTGTAATTAACCCCGACCAGCCCCCGCCCCCCTCTCCCACGGCCCCCCCCGCGCCGTGAGCCCGGAACCCCCCCACCGTGTGGTGCATGTTTACAAGCAGTACGGGACAAGCTGATACTTTCTGTAGTGAAGACAGTAGAGGCCAGTAGTGATGGAAACGTGGGTAGCATTGTTTTACAACACTGCTGGACAAGCGATACTTTGTTAGTGAGACAGTAGTAGGAGTATGGAAGTGTTGTTGAATTTGTTGACAACAGTATGGAACAAGCTGAACTTTCGGTGTTAGACAGTAGTAGGACCCCGGGGGGATGTGTTGGTAGCATGTTTACAACCTGCTGGACAAGCTGATCCTTTAGTGTGAAGACAGCAGTTAGGGAGGATGACCCGAGTGTGGGTAGCATTTTTAAAACACTGCTGGACAAAGTGATACTTTTGGAGTGAAGACAGTAGTAGGAGTGATGGAAGTGTTGGTAGCAGGTTTAACACCCCCACACTGCCCGGACACCACCACCCGCAACCCCGATCACTTTTGGATTGAAGACAGTGGGAGTAGGAGTGTGGAAGTGTGGTAGCATGTTAACACACCGCTGGACAAGCTGATTACTTCTGGAGTGAAGGACAGTCGTAGGGGTGAGGAAGTTGTTCCCCCCCCCGCCGCCTCCACCCGACAGGGTGTACACCACTGCTGGACAAGCTGATACGTTCGTAGTGAAGACAGTAGTAGGAGTGATGGCCAGGTTGGAAGTAAGTATTGTTACAAACAGTGCTGGATAAGTTGCTGCTTTCTGTAATTAAGACAGTAGTAGGAGAGATGGGAGTGTTGGAAGTATTGTTTACAACAGTACTGGACGAGCTCATACTTTCTGGAATGAAGACAGTAGTAGAAATACTCACTGTTGCATTTGCACAGCAAATTAAAGAGAAAAACATCAAAATGCTGCAGTGCAGCAATGTATCAAATTGACCCCAGCAATAAAAAAGGACGAGGTTCAGTTCATAACGTTGAATAAAGCAAAATGGCATTGAATAAGAAAACCCCCAAAAAAAATTTTTGAGGACGTTTTGCAAATAGCTATTGCTTATTGCAAATGGCCTATTTCACGATATAATGTCGTAAATCGTAGTTAAATCCAGAAAGGCCACTAGATAAACATAAGAAGTCTGTTGAATGGTGATTGTATCATACCTTTATCGCACCTTGAGCCTGTAAATCCAGCTTCGCATCTGGTAAACAAGGCAAAGTAAGAAAAACATTGAAATATCTCTTTAAGTTTTAGTAATCGACCATTTTGGTCGAACAGGGAAAGTGGTCAATACAAAAAGAGGCTCATTTGATATGTCCTGTTCTAGACTAACGTAACTTGCTTGCAAAGCGCTCCGATTTAGGTCGGATAGGAGAGTAGTCTCTTTTGTTATATCATCCAACATGGCTGACGTGTCTTTGTTATTTTATTCTCTTAGGCCCCGTCTACACGTATCCTGAATTTTTGTATCCGTATTTGCGGATACGGGTTGCGTCCACACGTGTGTCCGTATCCACAAATTTTACGAAAACGGACACGTGTGGACGGTGAAGACGATTGGAATACGCTGCGTGTGGACGCAAACATTTTCGTATCCGCAAAAAATAATTTGCGGATACAAAAATTCCGGATACGTGTGGACGGGGCCTTAGAAATGATTGAAAACCAGCAATATGAAAGTTTTACATTGATTGCTTTACTGAGGCATAAAACAACTTACATGCAATAGGCTCCTGTTACGTTGTTCATCCGACAGTTACCTCGATGACAATAGTTTGGGATACAGTTTTCATTCAAGAAAGGGTAAATATTTAAGAGTTTTTGTTGTTCACCTTCTCTTGTTTTGTTGTTTTCGTTTAATTTGTAGAATTTCCTTGGTCAGTTTAAATGGAAACGGACTGAAAAAATATATACACTTATATATCTTTTTCTGTGTGTTTAAACTTTAACTTTATAAAATGAAAAAGACGAATTGGGGGGCGTTTTCCAAATTATTTTTGAGTATCCTTATGTATTGTGACATACAGAAAGGCAATCAAAAGAGAAAGTTTCTATTTTTTTAACACAATCCTATAAATACATCAACTCTACATACCCAAATGCCTTACATCACTGTGAAAAGATAAAGTTTCAATGTTTCTGCTTCCATTTCGATTGATAATCTCTGTCTTCGCATCCAGTGCGGTCATATTGAAGTTAAGTTGAAGTTCGCTTGGAAACTTAACCACAAACACTCCCGTTACTGTCGAAATGGCAAAAAAATCTAAATATTAATTCGTCTGCGAATTTAAATTTTCTACTTATATTAAAAAATTATCGAAAGATTGAGTACAGACAACCGAAATTGAATCGTCATAGCGATAGACCCTAGTTAGGA
>WHPX01001029.1:0-51759 GCA_011057435.1 Actinia equina
GTTTTCACGTGATGTGTGTATATATGCTATTTTGTTTTTTGTATCAGGTTTTTCTTAGGCCTTCCAACTATTTTTTTATATTGTTTTAATGATTTATGTAACTGTATTTTTGTTATCTATTTTCAGCCATAATGTAGTGGTAGTGACAACTACTGATTTGTGCATTTTCTGTCTTTTTTTTTTTTTTTTTATGGATGTACGATCTATGTAGCCTACAATTCTTTAAAAACAAAGAGACGCAAGAGGACGTTACACTACCTATAGTGGGTCGTATAACATTGTTGAAGAATGCTGTATTGAAGGATGCGTTAAGGAAGAAGTTCAAGAATATTGCACTTATTAGGATAATATTAATTTAACAAGAAATTAATCATCATTTTAAATTTATCATCAATTAAACTCAACTTTAAAAAAGTAAAATCCTGGCCTATATTTTCTAACACGTTTTGAAAACCGATAGCAGATTCTTATGCTTCTTTTGGAGAAATTTAGAAGCATTTTTATGTATAGTTTTATTGACAACAACGTTTCTTTGTTGTTGTTGTTGTTGAAATAATTAGATATATCTTCAAATGATTTTCTTTTACAGATAACGTGTTTAGATGATATCCGGTATCATCATCATCATCAGGGACGTCAGGAGCGTTATTTTTAATACGGAGTGGGGGGGGGGGGGGGGGGGAGAGAGTTCTGCAATTCAGATTATACATAATTGATATAAAACGTGCAAGAAGATGTTCAGTGTAAGTTCAGTTCAAGTTTAGTATAAAAAAGGGGAAGCCCATTTTCCCCCTAGCCCCCTAGCAAGCCCCCCCACCCCCACCTTTCCATCATCATGCATGGCTCATTGCCAGTAGGGGCGTAAGGCCCTAAATTTCAATATACGGATGATGGACGTCAAACAAAGAATGGTGATTATCGCCAAGAAAATGAACTTATCGCCAAGAGGTTTACCTTGACTAAAATAGCAAAGCACCACCAATATCAATCTATAAGTATATTAATAGATCCTTACTTTAACTTTTTTTTTCGTTACTTTACAGTCCATTTATTTAATTTTTGTTTTCTTCTTCTTCTTCTTCTTCTTCTTCTTCTTCTTCTTCTTTTTTCTTCTTCTTCTTCTTCTTTCTTCTTCTTCTTCTTCTTCTTCTTCTTCTTCGCTTTCTTCTTCTTCTTCTCATTCCCGTTTAATATTATTGATATTTTTGTCCCTGTCTTACAATTGCCAGTTATTCTGCTTCTTTTTCTCTCTCGAAACAATTCAAATTCTTTAAAGTGCCAGAATATTCGATTCACAAGGCTAACAACAAGCTCAATCGGGTACCGTTTGAAATTCCAGAATATTCAGCCATATAACAGTTTGCTGCAGCACGAGCAATCTTATATGGCGAAACCAGTAACCAGCTGCATGATTTGTTAAAGCTCATAACCTAGTATTTCGAGTAGGCCAAGGTAAAAGGAAGTTGTGTGAGAATGGAGGAGTTCACACATGCTTCGATCAATAGTCCCCCTAGTCGATCAACAGTTACAGCCGCAATCTTGAAAGGTAGCCGTGACTACTTTGCATTGAAGCGAGACGGAACGGTGAGCTTGCAATGATAGAGACCTTTTTAACACCCTGAACAATTATTCACATGTCTCTATCATTGCAACCTCACCGTTCGACTCGCTTCGATGCAAAGGCACGGCTACCTTTCAAGATGGCTCAAGGAACTGTGAAGGGGACTATTCCTAGAGGAGAGGTTCCAAATGCCTCTACTTCACCCTTCAAAGTATTCACGTTGTTCTAATTTAAGATTTGCAAAATTAATTTATTTCACAGATTTGGTTTATTATATAAAAGAAAAAAGAAAAAGAAAAAGAAAAAAAAAGAATTGTATTCGTCCTTTTCAATTATTATACCCACCAACATAGCCGTTGTGTCTTTTGTTACACTATTCTCTTGGAAATGAGCAATGAATACAAATAAGCTCAGATGTGAACTGATTTTTTTTCTTTTTTCTTTTTTCTTTTTGCTTAATCAACTGAGCATATTCTTAATATTCAGGATCAAACGAGAACATTGCGTGCAAGAAATTTCATAGCAGAATCAAAATCAATAAGCCCGTCTTTGATCTCCTGGAGAGTGTATTTTGTACCCGCTCGCTACAGTTTCCATTAACCTTCACCGAGAAGCGGACAATCAAAGCGTTATTTCTTCGGTATCTTTTTGTACTTTCTCGGAAGTGAGTCCCATTGAAAAAAGTACAATCCATGAATTGAATACGCTCTTACTAGCATTAATATATTAATTTAAAAAAAAAGCCAAAGTGAGTATTTTCTAAAAAAGAAAAAAACAAGTCTATTAGATAATGATTTTTTCCGTATTGACCACTTTCTCAAGTGCGTAGGCCATTGTTGTTCTTATTTCTTAGCTCTCAGACTGTGATTTCTACTCCTTTATGGGTAACACACCATTAGATTCCAACTGCGTTTTAATGGAAAAAAGAAAACAATTATTTTCAGAGATATAAGATATAATGCTCACGTGGGAGTTGAGTTCACATAAATGGAAGTAAGTAACGCTGTTTTCTTCACAAAATTTTCATGCTCTTTGCTAGAGAAGGTAAGGTACTCAGGTAAGTGTTTGACAAAAATATAAAATCGTTTTAAGTTAATCTTAAAATCTCTTTAAATGATTGTTGAATTATCCAATAATATAACTATATGAGAGAGTTGTTTTGAACTAGTGCTTCAGTGTGATTCGAAGCTCGACTTATTGAGGGAAAGGAACTGAATCGCCGCGTACAGTTTTCCTTTCCGAATACTGCAAACATTGCAATGTTTTCATCATTTTTCTTTATTTCACTTTATGTTTTGCAATCCTCTTCAACAAAAACAAATATAATTTTACTTATATAATTACTATATGCTTGAGGATTTTTTTGATCCTTTTCGCCAATTTTTAATATTTTTTCATTTGTCAACTGACAAAATGTTTTTTATCACTTTTGTCGTTGTTAAAATAGCTCTCGTTTTGCACTATATAGAGATACTTATTTTGGCTTTACTTTGATCTTGAATTTGAACCGAACATCAATGCATACTTGAATAGCTGTGTACTGTTTTGCAAGACAATGACTTTTTCTTATCAGTAGTGCATTGAGTGAGATCAGTATAATACATCGTACTTAGAAAATGTTTTTGTATCACTCAACACAGATCATGATCTTGGGTCTTTCCTATTTATTTGAACAAGGAACTAGCCGACTAAGATATATAATTTCGGCAATAATTGCAGTTTGCACCTTTTAGTTTTCGTAACAAAATCAATACTAAATTTCTTTAGTGTAATTTTACTGTTAATAACGTGGGTCAACGTCTAAAAGGGGTCTACTTATTAGAATATATATATATATTTATATAAAATATAGTCTAGAACTTTCATCATTTTTTTTCAAACTTCATCAAATTATGCTATGTACAATTTTTAATAAGTACTTTTAAGTACAGTAAAATATCGCAATGCTTTATTATCAACTTTCTCTGATTGCCTTCTTTATTTCTATTTGATTTTTCTAAGGAGAAAATAAGATGTTTATCTACACAACTATTATGCTTCTACTTTTGGCTGAAATAAACCACAGTCAAGGATGTAGAGGATATTGCAAGATTAACGAATCCCCACAAACTAATATCGATTACAGAATTTGTGGGGACCAAATTGCACAGAAGTACATGGAATTGTGTGGAAATCCTAGAGCTACAAGACGAAACCACATCACACACGGTAAGCGACTAAACCTTTTTAGAAAAGCTAGATTAGAAAGTATACGTTACGTCTTGCCATTGAAAATTCCATGGTCAGCACTTGGGCGTAATAGCTAGGATATAAAGTTCTCATACTCATTAATAATTCATGAGGAAACCAGCCAATCAATGAGCTATTTTTGGGTCACATGATGTTACTTGAAACCTGGTAAAGTCATGTGATAGAACTGAATTCAGTCTGTAGTAACTGGAACAAAATTAATTCAGTCCTAGGACTGAATTCATTTTGTTCCAGTTACTCCAAGTCGAATAATAATGACATAATGAGCATGAGAAGTCATTTCAAAGCCTCCAATATCGGACTGGACGGGATTTTAAGTCAACGCAATTAGTTCCAATGAACTAATTGCTTGGGGACTTGAAATCCCGTCCAGTCCGATATTGGAGGCTTTGAAATATTACTTGAATACCGAGCAGAATGCCAAAAAAGCTCATGCGGGGATTTAAAACGAGTAATAGCCATATACTTTTTTCTTTTGTACGATGTTCCGCAATATTTTACTTTTTTCTGATCAATTATTTGTTTCTAATAAATTACGTAAATAGCTTCAAAAAAAATTAGAAATAAATTAAAGACAGACTATCCTAAATCTTTGATTGAAAGATTCAGTAAATCTCTTCTGAAAGTAAGGAAATTCAGCAAGAAGGCTTTTTTTTTTCATATCAAAAACCAAACTTCTCATTTGGATATACAGTCAATGTCATTAACGTTGTCCACCAAAAAAAGACATTTACACATTTACACGTTTACACATTTAGACTAAAAGAAATATCATGTGTTTCCTCGAAGGTTCTGGCATAAAACAAATGCAGAAATACCATTCTCCATCTTTTAAAAATCCTCACTAAACGGTCAGGGCATTCTGGATTTTCGATTCACGAGTTGAATTTTACATTTAAAGTTCAGGCTGACGAACAAAAGGCAAAGAATACATAATGAAACACGTGATATATCTTTTAGTCTAAATGTGTAAATGTGTAAATGTACGTATAAATGCGTAAATGTCTTTTTTCGGTGGAAAACGTTAATGA
This sequence comes from Actinia equina, assembly GCA_011057435.1. NCBI lineage: Eukaryota > Metazoa > Cnidaria > Anthozoa > Actiniaria > Actiniidae > Actinia > Actinia equina. Next base: position 4,843 of record WHPX01001029.1, read on the forward strand.
CATCGACTGTATACGAACATTCCAGATAATGGTTATAGTGTTATACGTTTCTGCTTCCTAATGAGTTTCTGGAATACACAAAAAAATTTTCTGTGTTTCTTATTGACTCTATTGTTATTCACTTTTTTTGAACCTTCTTACCACACAAAGATAATTGGAAAGTCCTACTTTTATGACACACTTTCTTGTCATAATTCCCAGCAACCGCGTTTTATGAAATGCGTTGCGTATTTTTCTTTCTTTACAGGACTTGACCATCGTTCAATTTTGGAGTCGAACTCGCTTGCCAAAAGATTTCTCATCAGTCGTAGACAGCCACACAGTCAGAGTACAGACATAGTAGAAGAGTGTTGCGTGGAGGGATGTAGGGCTGAAGAGGTTCAGGAGTATTGTTAATAGTACTAAGACAACAGTGAAAACAAAGCTTTGATTTATTTAACATTCGTACTTTATATTGAAAAGAGTTTTCCACTTATCACGTCACAGTTGTGCATCATGGGATTGAATCGGCCCTTTGCAGTTAACGGTCACGTGTCTGTACTGGTGAGCAAACTTTTTTTTTTAAATTTTAATTATAAATTGGTGATTCTTTTTAGCTACTTGTAAAGAACTGAATGAAAAGATGTGTATCCAGTGTGTTACGAAAAGCAGTTTTATTACGATCACTCGAAACAGGCTGTAGAAAGTTTGTTTGCTCTCCAGTAAATTTCACCCATGGGAATCAAGATGTTCATTCATTTGCTCTCAGTGAATTAATCAGCACGTGATTACTGAACTGCCAAGGGCCTTTCCGAACAAGCCAAGCCCAGCTAACATGCTAGCTGCAACAATGTTTTGTAGTCTTGTTGCAATTCATGGTAGAACTATGGTTTTTTGACTGCTATTCTTCTTCTTTTTTTCAATGTTATCGAAGTCTTTGTTTATTTGCAATGTTTGTGTACATTTCGATCCAACAAGTCTTTGCGATATCTATTTTTAGTAACCGTGAAAAATGAACTTGATATACTGAAAACATGTTCCTTGGCAGGAAAGGGAGGGGAGCTTCTTGGAGCTTAACGTCTAAAAAAGTGTCTGCTTGTATGAATCCCGAATAAGCACTATACATCAGATAAATCCTTACCCAAAAGATCCAACCTAATCTAAAACTCTAACCATATGTCTTCCTTTGTCGCACGAGGCTATAATAATAGTTGTAACTGCTGGATTTTATACAAGGATAACTCTAGTTCGGGATAGCGCTTTTATCCTCTGGATAGTGCTTATACGATAACTATAACTTCTATGGGCTTCGTAAAGTAAGACCGCTCCTGTTGTGTGAAATGGATGGTTCGACGGGTCGTTTGAATAATGTTCAATGAATCACTTTCATAGAACAAAAGTTTTAAGCTGGCGATTGAGTCAATAAGTATTATTAATCTGTTTTACGCTTCCAGCAGCAGCTTTAAATTCATCTATCAAATAGAGTGGCAAATAATGATAATGTACTCTTTAGTATGCAATCGCGAATTAAGGCTATTAGTATATTAATTAATCGACTTATTAGCTTTATAGTGCGTAATCAGTTACATCCTCCCCCCTAATTTGCTCCTTATACAAATCATCTTGGCACGGTTGTAATAAGGGTGGGTAGCGCGATGATGTCATGATACCCAAACCTGTTTAACGTTGGTACTAACGTATTACAAAACTTGTAGCTACAAAGCATCAAAATTAACATAGAGGCTGTCTTCGAATACGTCAAGGTTGATGTAATCCTTAAAGAGAAACAAGCAAACAAACAAGATTAGTATGAAATAATGACCTGCACAGAATCTGTGCTTCTTTAGTTTTCCGTCATCAATCATGAAATAATCCAGTCACACTAGAGTTTCGTTGCTTTTGTTCTTGTAATCTTGCTTTTACTCCTGCTGTTTTTGCTATAAGTTAAAGTTTAGCATTGACAAATTCCAGTTGTTTATGATGTGATGCCGTTGTGATGTGTTGTGCTTTTGATTTATTCGTTGTAATCCGTGGTTTAAAAATGAGACCGCTAAGGTCGTCGCCTTGTTGTTCAGGCAGTTGTTCTTTTTTTTCAATGCTGCTGCTTCTACTGATGACTATCAGTGTCGTGGCTGGTGAATAGTCTGGTGGAATGTGTTGATAGTGGTCGTTATTGTCTTCGTTGTTGTTGGGCAACAACAAGGCATATGATCAAGTATGACACAACCTCGTCCAATCAATGACAAGTTTACAGAAAACTAAAGACGAAAAATGTCATTTTTGCATCCTCCCCCCCAAACAAATTTATACCTCTGTAGCCTTGTAGTAAGTGTTGATCTCCTCTCGGATTGTGTTGAAAGGGGGTCTTTCTTCGGGTTTATCCTTCCAACATTTCAACATCAGAGAGTAACTAGAATAACAGGGAAAATACGTTTTAAAGATATAACTAATGTTTCTTATAAGTGTGTCTCCTCAAAGACCTTGGTGAAATGCATAAGATGTGCCCTTTTCCCAATCTTTGGAAAGTGACCATGCTACGGCCTCTAGCCGGACTTATGAATTATTCCTAGCTCACACCAGACCCCACTATACAATTTTAAAATATTTTAATGTAATTCCCACTAAAGAAATGAGAGAAAATTACAGTTCATATCAATCACGGAATCTTACAGTATTTTTGAGAGATGTGGAGGTTTGGGCATCCTGTAACCTTCGCGAAGAAGCCTTGTAACATCATTTCCATTACAACCAGGATACGGCGAATCACCTGAAATAAAATGAAGTAAATAATAAGTCGATAAAAAACGGTTGTTATAATATTTTGCTAATTAAACACACTCATACATTGGTTAATTTTTTCAGATTATTAGGATGTATTTTAAAGATATTTTAGTGTTATTGACTATAAAAGTACCGAATTTCTTTACCGCATCGCGCAGTCCTTCACCTTTTTAAATTTAAATGTTACGTTATGCTTCTTGTAAATGTCCAGACACATATGTTTATCAAGATTTACTGCCAAACGAAATACATGCGAGTAAGTATAAGACTCTTCCTTTTAAATAATTGATGGGAGCGAAGTCCGAATCCTATATACTGAAGTTGAAACGTGAAGTTGGGAAAGGGAAGCTGGCGATGCAAAAGATATCATAGTAGTTTACCCAGAGTGAAGAGCTCCCACAAGACGATACCATAGGCCCACCTGCAAGATAAAAAGCAAAAAAGAAAATAAAAAATGAAAACTCACCGAGCAAGGTTAAGAATATTATTATTCCAAAAACTTAGGAAGAAATAAATAGTCCAAGAAAAACCTACACGTCACTGGCAATGGTCGATTGTCCAAAAAAGATTGACTCTGGTGGCATCCACTTGACAGGAAGTCTGGCCTGCGAAAGAAAGTAGGAAAACAATGCAAAGAATCAATCAGCTAGATAATAGCAACTTAAACATATTTGGAAGATTTCATTACTTGATGATAGTGGAATTATTTGTTTGTCTTACCCTAGAAGAGCGTGTATAGATGTCTTCACTGACTTTCCTTGCAAGTCCCAGGTCTGAAATTTTACAGATCTTGTTTTCTCCTACGAGGACGTTACGAGCAGCAAGATCTCGATGCACGCACTGAAAACGGTTGAAGATCAATGTATATATCTTTACACATATTGACTGATGGGCAAGTATTGACCGAAATAGTCACCAAAGGCTATCAGTCAGTGAGATCAAAATCCGGGTCTTGCCGAAAGTATGCACGAATATGCATCATCGATTGTTTTACTAGAGTTTTGGCCTAGCGAGCTTTCAACGTCCAGATTAGGATCCCACATAATGGAAAGAAAAAGAGATAACGCGCACCTTGTTATCAGCAAGGAAGCTCATCCCATCTGCAATCATCCAAGCGAACCTCAGCAAGTCCTTAGATTTCAGTCTAGACTCAGGACGAAGATCACCTGAGCAGTACGAGTCTTCGTGACCTCTGGACCGCCTCAGGTAGCCAAGCAAATCGCCGTACGGCAAATATTCCAGTATGATGGACTGAGGACCTTAAAGTTCAATGAGTTTGTCTCATGATCATTTGTATATGTACACGTATTATGATTATGAGAATAGATGCATTCAATACCAGATGAACTCAATGTTTGTAAGCAGTGGCGTACATCGTGATGGTAGTGTGCATGCCAACTATTTTAACAATAAGTTATGATTCGAGAAATTAAAAGAAAAACCGTAGGAAAGGAAAATAACTTATATAAGGAAAGCAGTACTACATGATGATAGCGTACATGGTGCGCAAGCAATTATATAATCTACCGTGGTATGGAATTTTATTTACCACGGGCAGTTGACCAATCAAAGAGTAGCCTTTTTAATTAACAGATACGGTAAAAAAAATCAATATGTCCTTACCACCGGGTATCGTGCAACAACCATATAACCTGACTACATGTCTGTGAGGTGCCATTCTCATCATCAGGTTCAGCTCAGTTAGGAAATCTTCCTTGTCCCTGAGTTTCACGTTTTCTAAAGAAACACAGCAAACGACAGATCGTCAGTCGAATGAAAACTGATTCTCCTGGCTAGAACATTTTTCTTCGTAATCCATGTAATAAAAGTTGCAATAGTCCCCTTCACAGTTCCCTGCGCCATCATGAAAGGTAGCCGTGCTTTTGCATCCAAGCGAGACGAACGTCGAGCTTGCAATGATAGAGACATGTGAATAATTGTTCAGGGTGTTAAAAAAGGTATCTATCATTGCAAGCTCAACGTTCGTCTCGCTTGGATGCAAAGGCACGGCTACCTTTCATGATGGCGCAGGGAACTGTGAAGGGAACTATTATAATTGCCGTAAGATTCAAAGTCCATACGGCGCCTCAGCTTCAGGTATGGCAAATGTGAGTAGGATTGATTTTTTTAGATTCGGATCCTGCTGTATCTGGATTGGATTTCACAATTTTTTTCCGAAAAAATCTATGCAGAGTAAGAAGCATAATCGGCACGGACAACAGTTCCAAAAGAGAACAAAAGATCAAACATTTATGAATTTCCTAGTACTAGTACCCTTTAATGTCTTCACTGCTACCATCACTTGTCCAGGAATACCAGGAAGGCCAATAGCAATGGCTTTATCAACATAACCAAAGTTACCACTACCAAGACGTTTGATGACAGATATGTTTTCTCTTGGTACCTCCCAATTAGCATCGTCTGGTACCACCATATATAGGTCATCACGTGATTCTGGTGTTTCTTGGTCATGTGATTCCTGGGGATTGTTGAAACCCTCAAGGAAGACAATGCCATTATTCTTTTAAAAAATAAGAAAACCATTTGTCAAGAAATAAATACGATGAAAACATTAATTTAGTGACGGCTGCACAATCCTTGCGGCGCAGTGGTATCACAACATCCTAAGGCCTATAACAATTTGGCAGCTCGTTATCTTTTACAGTTTGTCCTGACTTGTTCTTCCGTCTTGGGCTAAACGTTGTCCTCAATTCCAGATGGTTGATTGCGGGGGTCTGCGTTTGATCATATGATCCCCTCAAAAACCTAAATATATTACTCTGGTCATCATATTATCATTTGTTTTTTGTTTTAAAACCCCTTGGAAACATCGCTAATTCTTTGAGTTATAATTATATAAACGTATCGAATAAAAAGGGACTTCTTTCAAGGGAAGGCCATGTGGTCTGCAATGGGGGGATTCTAAGCCCAAAGTCTATGGTTTATTCATACATGGAAAGGGACATCGTAAATAATTACAATAGTTATTATTTGTACTACTGACCATATTTGGGTCTTTTGGAGGTGGTGCAAGCTTGACTGTTTGTTTCTGATCAAGGGAACTTGATGTTGCTGAAGCTCTTCTTCTTCCTCTTTTTCTTACAAAATAAACAATGACTAGAACAGCGATGCCGAACAACAGAATGCCAACCATGGTTCCCAGAATAGGTACCGTGACATCGGCCCTCTCTGTATGTCATAAAAATATATATTGAGTTTATTCAAGAGAGCATAAATAAGAGAGAGAAACTTCTTATTGTGGGGCGCGCGCCATGTAAATTCCCAGTTTGGCTATTTTTAGTAACCGGATGCAGTTTCAATTTCGCATTACCCTTCTTCCGTGCGTCATTAACTTACGCGCGCACCGGGAATTGAATTTACATGGCGCACGCCACAATAAGAAGATTACCTCTCTTATTTATGCTCTCTTAGTTTATTACTAAACTTCGATGAATTCTTATTTTATTATTGTTTCTTTTGTTTTTGCTATTGTTTGTGTCATTGTTGTGAGCATTGCTGATGTTTGTCTTCTTGTTGTTGCTGTTGCTGTCTATCTTTTGTTGTTGTAAACCAGGATAGTAAAAACGTAAATGGTGTAAATAGAACTGCCGAATCAAGGTTGTTGATGGTGATGGTATTGTCGGCTAGGCCTGTCATATTGTAAATGTCATCTTGCTATAATTTCATAAAATAAAAAAAAATACGTTTCTCTTGGTTATCTGCGACCACCATGGTTTGGCTGGCGGAAGGTCCAAGGCCAATAGGTGAGCTCGCTTGTACCTGAAATAGAAACACAGTTTCTATTTTTAAAAACTAAGAAAATGGCTAGAAGAAGAAGAAGAAGAAGAAGAAGAAGAAGAAGAATTAAGAGGAAGAAAAAGAACGAGGAAAAGAAGTATCTAGGAGAAGGCAGAGCTGGAAGAGAATCATCGTTTTTACCTGGAACATATACTTCTTTCCTGTCTCCAAGCCAGTAATAGACGCATTAGTTGATGTTGTGTTGAATTTCTTGACGTTCGAAGGGTGATCCACAGGATAGTACGACACCTGATAGTACGTGATAACACCGTTCTTTTCTTCGACCTCCCAACTCAAAAGCACTGATGTGGAACTCAGTTGTTTTACAGTGACTACTGGGATTCCTGGAACTATAGGCAAGTAAAAGTTAGCCCATTTAGCTACATTCTTTGGCAGTTAGATATTTTCAATTAGAAGAGGAGAGAAGAGGAAGTTGGAGAAATTTCCTCTCCCTTCAGTTTTTTACCTCCGATCCTTCACCCCCTTTTACTGAAGTAGGCATGGCTAATAATAAATAAGAAAAATTCTGCAAAAAATGTTTCTGCAAAAATTCGTTGTAATATTTGCCATAAGTGAACTCTTAGGGATACCTGATTCTTTCGTTCTTATTATGTATTCAGCAAACTTTGCCAAATCATTTTTCTCTTCAGCTAACTTGCTCACTCCATTCTTGGCATAGACTTTCAACTGGTAATATGTGTAGGCAGACAGACTGTTGATGCTAGCTAGTCTAGAGTTTTGATTGACAGTAATATTAGAACCAGTACATTCTTGTGTGCATTCTGTTCCTTGGTCGTTACATTGCTTGCATTCTGCTGTGTAATACAAATCTGATCGTCCTCCATTGTCTTTAGGTGGAAACCATGTCACAGTAACAAACGATGCATTAAGAAATGTGATGCTTAAGTTTTGCGGTGCTGAAGGTTGTCCTGTTAAAAGAAAAGTAAGTTACAGTTTTAAAGAAGAAGCAAGTGGTTTATGGGGTAGCTACCCGTTAACTAAATAAACATAACTTGCTGTAACCAGCTGAGCGGTGAACGCGGCGCGCTAAGCATAAAGGGACAAAATGAAAGGCATTAAGCATTTTTGGAGCTTACGTGAACTAAACGTGGCGGTAAAGTGAAATTGTTTTTATTTTCCTTTCCAAATTTCTGCCTTTTGTAGGCACGCACATTATTTTTTGTCAAAAGAACACAGAAATATGCGCAAAATTTGGGTTACAGTAGCCTGGGAATCAGGGCCGGCGGCAAAACAGCTAAACGCGCTGTGATTGGCTGAAACAAATTGAAATTCACCGCTCAGCTGGAAGGATACCAAAGTAATGCTTTTCGGGAACGTTTGATGTTTCTGTAATCTGGACAATTTTCATAAATCCTTAGTTTGGCTTCCACCAAGACACTTTTACTGTATCAGATCTAGTTTAGAGATGTTTTCATGTTTACATTGACTTCACAGCTTCCGGAATTTGGATTTTTTGGCTGGCAATCAGGTTATTTTACTTGTGACTCAGACCGATATTAGCTTGTTGGTTTTGAAAAGGCGTTTTTATTTCATTGGATCGACAATTTATTAAGCGTAGTTACCTGCACAGCTGTCAAACTTTGTTTGTTTGTCTGTCCTGTAGAAGTTTGGCTTACAATCACAACTGGTTCTGCCACTGTCCTGTTCGCTGTTGAGTGGACACGTGGTACAGTTGCTGTTACCGACTTTGTCGCTATACGTACCAGGAGGACATGCTGAAAAAAATATTACAAATACGGGTTCAAATTTACATTGCATTTGTGCATCATTTAATATTCTATTGTTCTATTCATATAAGTGTACGAAACGTACGGCGACAAAAAATTGAGCAAGGAATCAGTGAAGTCAATGATCCTAGCCAAAAGTATATGTACAAAATGACAAAAGATGACACCGCCGCATGCAAATGTTTATTCCAATCTTATTTCTTCAACCATCTCCCAATTTCTATATATATATATCAGTTTTCAATTCCATCGGTAATGCTAAGTCTCGCCTTCCCCAAATCAACAAAAGATGAATAGGTGTATAGCTGCTAATGGTTGGTTAACGAAAACCGGATCTCCAGAGCTTAAGTGGTTACCTCTACATTCTGATCCGCCACTGACTGTAACAACCTTTCCATATCCATAATCACATCCACACTCCCCCTGGTACCTATCAGTGCTCCATTCTCCATCATCTTGGCAATATCCATACAAGTCACTCTCGTTGGTCAGCGGTTTGAGGTGTTGTGCACTGCTGCAAGACCCTTTAACTTTAGTTGAGTTATTCGCAGGGGCTATGGTCTGAGGTAATTGTACGAGATTAGATGAAAGTTTGATGGAAGGACATTGATAATATTGCACGCTGACAGAAAATAGTTTCACACAACCTCCTTGGAAGTGAAAAGCAAGATATACATAAGGTTTGGCAGCATCTACCATCAATGAGAATGTTTCTTTATTCTCTGCTTGGTTCAGTTTTCCAGTGGACAGTACTTTGGGGCTTGAGGTTCCTATTTTATCAAAGAGATTAAGGTTTGTGTAGGGATCAGGTAAAGTACTAAGTTCAGTAGCGGATTTGTTTAGGTATAAGCTAAAGTTTTGGCGGCAGTATTGATTGTTTATGACAGAGCAGTCACTCATAGCATACTCGATAGTTATATCAATCCTGTTAGCAGGACCAATAAAGATGTCTGCACTTGTTAACCATTGGTTTGCTTTCGGAGTATGAGACAATGCATCACAAACAGAATATCGCACAGGTTTAGATATATCATTATTAGGCCAAGAATTCTTCCACTGTGGATTAGAAATAAAAGAACCAGATATTAGTATCACAAAATTGTATTGATAATAGTGTAGTGGCAGATTCAAAATAGGTGTCGATAAACAAAAATAATTTCATTTTATATATTATATATCATATTTTATATATAGTGCATACTTGTTTCAAATCTTTTATGCCGAAAATCATACCTGATCTTTACCACTTCCAGTTGGCCCAGTTGCTTTCCAATTCCATTTCCACTGAGAAGATGATATCTTTTTTGGCACAGTGATTAAATGCACTAAAAGACAAAGTAAAAGTATAGAAAAGCTGGTGATACATTTTTCGTTTTAAAGATATTACTCCAACGTTTGAATCAAATACTCACCGCTTTCCGCTCTTGTATATACTGACAGATTATGAACGACCAATAAAAATAAAAATATTATTTTGCAGATTCTCGCATTCATTGATAAATGTATTTTGAATGACATCCGGTTGATGATTCCGAGCACATTTTTATTGAATGACTAAAAGTAAAAGCAAAAAATAGAATAAATTAAAATACATAACACAGCATCATCTCTCATCTGATAATAATAAATAATACTAATAAATAGACATTTTGTTGGCTTATCAGTAATTTATCATTAGTTAGAGTGAAGTCATTAAACCCGTTAAATCAGATAAATAGATTGTTTCGATAAGTTGGACGCGAGGCGTGTTAAGATATAAGACTCTTTATTACTTGTCATTTATAGCAATACTTGTGTAAACATTTAACACTTATTTACTGGGACCGAGGGACCACAAAACATACTCGGCTTTCCCGAGGTCCCAGTAAATAAGTGCTTTATTATCATACCAAGTGTCAAAGAGAACAAAACATCCTTTTTCCTTGCATTTGCGTAAAACGATTTCAACAGTTCATTGAGGTCTTCTTTGTCCATGTTTTCAAAATTTTGAGGTTGGCGTTTTTCCTCACAAAATTCTCGTAAAATCTTGACTGCTTGTTTAGTCGATTTTTTTGTCCATGTAGAATCCTTGTCTTCTAGTAACTTGGATATTTCCGCCTCTCCGCGGCAAGAAAATCGGGAAGACTCCATGTTTTAATCTGATGTTTCGTGAAAGAAAACGTGTGAATGAATTTTGCAAACGCGCGCTCAAATGTTTTGCTTTCTGGTTTCCGGTTTTTATAGTTTTTCAATCACGTGACTTTCGGTTTTGTTATTCCAGGTCCATGACATAATATACCCCTCCCAGAATGGTCGCCAGGAAACAGTCGAATTTCTTCACGTTCACGTGACAAACTCTCGACCAATAGAAATTGAGGAAAATTGAACTTTGACACGTAGTATATAATAATATGTGTTGTATTGGGTTACATCCCCGTTTACAAGTCATTTTAATTTTATTTTCATTTTTTTTATTAAAATGACTTGCAACCGGGGATGTAACCCAATACAACACAAAATGTTTACACAAGTATTGCTATGATTGACAAGTAGTACGTCATATCATAACAAAGATTTTCAATAATCACCTGTGTATTTTTACTAATAATATATAATACTAATAAATAGGCATTTTCTTGATTTTAGTAATTTATCATTAGTTAGAGAGAAGTCATTAAAACCGTTAAATAGATATTAGACTAGTTAATACACATTAGTAGACCCTAACCCATTGTTTTCTTTTGTGTCTATTTGACTATTACACGTTGACTATTATGTTTTGTTTACCGGATAAATCTCTTCACTCTAATCAGGCGGTATACTCAACCATAGGCCGTAGTCGATAGCCTGCCGTAGTTTATATTTAATTTATGTCATGCAGCTGAGTTTACATGATGGCCATGATTGGTCTATAAATAGAATATTACAGACTGGACAATGGTAAATGTATGTACTATATCAATATATACTATTGTGAATCAACTTTATTAGCCATCTAACAAGGAGCTAACAATTTTAAATAGTTATTATAGATAGCTTGTTTCATAATTTCAGCTTAATACTGAGTTTTGTTAACTTTTTTCTAGAGTAATAATGATGATAAATAATCATGCATTATAAGATGTATATGTTTATCTCGATTTTCTGAGTCTAACAGCTCAGAAACGTATCATTTCATGTTGAATTTTGGAACAAATATTTCGCTCACTTCCGCCTTGCTGAGTTGCAGAGCAACATCCGATATGTCACTGTTCTTCGATAAAATAAGTTAAGATCTTAATAAGACCACCTAAATTTACATACAATAAGCCTCAATGAAAATTACAAAATAATACCAATATTTTTTTTGTCTTACCATGTCAGGAAACTCTCTGATCCATGCCATCTTCACGTTTTCTTAAGTGAAGTGCACGAGAGCTCTTAAATTCATTTGTTGGTTTTAATTCAAGGTCATAGTTTTCATTAGGAGGTCATTATCAGCCTATCACAGCATGTTTACGGTGAGTGTTGGTGATGTCATCATTGCAAAAGTCCCTAGCAGCATTCACTGGAGCATTTCAAACACGAATTGAAATTTAGTTTCAGAATCATTTTCTTTGGTTTTAATTTGGAATTTGCTAGATACGTAATAACCGATATCTTGATGTCATTATCTAGTGACTTTTAGCGGAAAACAGTGTGTAAACTAATGATTTGCTGCATATCTTTTGACTCCTCCGGTTGACTGGGAGTGGAGTGTGGAAAACGGATAACCCCTTCCCTTCCTACGCAAACATCCATTATGATATCTCTAAATATCGTAGAACGATAGCTCCTTTATCTTTCGGAGTTCTGCTTCGCAAAACTCAAACCCCAGGAATTTTGATTTCCGGATACGCTCTATAGGCGGTCACTCGGGCTTCGTTTTCAGCAATAAAGCGAAAATAAACAAGGTGAACCGAAAACGTACGTTAAATATGCGCAAGAGTTCGACGTGGCATGTAAACGCATGGAAAGAAGACCAGTAATAGCATCTTCTCCTTCCCAAGTTTTGTAGCTCAAACTTCAATCTTTAATCTACAGAAATTTTGGTTTTTGAATAAATTATTAATAAGAACCTTCTCTTTTCCACTTCTGCATCTCAAACATCATCACATCCCTATAAAAGATGTGTATCCAGTGTGTTACGAAAAGCAGTTTTATTACGATCACTCGAAACAGGTGGTAGAAAGTGTGTTTGCTCACCAGTAAAGTTCACCCATGGGAATCAAGATGTTCATTCATTTGCTCGCAGTGAATTAATCAGCACGTGGTTACTGAACTGCCAAGGGCCTTTCCGAACAAGCCAAGCCCAGCTAACATGCTAGCTGCAACAATGTTTTGTAGTCTTGTTGCAATTCATGGTAGAACTATGGTTTTTTGACTGCTATTCTTCTTCTTTTTTTCAATGTTATCGAAGCCTTTGTTTATTTGCAATGTTTGTGCGCATTTCGATCCCAAAAAATGATATTGATATACTGAAAACATGCTCCTTGGCAGGAAAGGGAGGGGAGCTTCTTGGAGCTTAACGTCTAATAAGGTGTCTGCTCGTATGAATCCCGAATAAGCACTATACATCAGATAAAACTTTATCCAACAGATAAACTGTATATGGCTTCCTTCGGTCGCACGAGACTATAATACGAGTTGTAACTGCTGGCTTTTATACAATTGATAACTCTAGCTCGCTCGGGATAGCGATTTTAACCCCTGGACAGTGCTTATACAATTACGTTGGATATAACTTATTTGAGCTTTGTAAAACCGACTCCTGGTGTGTGAAATGGATGGATAGATGGGACGTTTGAATGATGTTCAATTAATCAATTTCATAAAACAAAAGTTTTAAGCTGGCGATTGAGTCAATAAGTATTATTAATCTGTTTTACGCTTCCAGCAGCAGCTTTAAATTGATCTATCAAATAGAGTGGCAAATAATGATAAAGTACTCTTTAGTATGCAATCGCGAATTAAGGCTATTAGTATATTAATTTATTACATCCAATTTGAAATCACAAGCAAATCCTGCAATCTGATTGGTTCCCTGCAGCAGTGATTTCAGCATAAATTGCACTATTTTGATCTCTAAATTGCACGATTTTGCACATCAACTGATATGAACCAATCACAAGAGAGACGTCATTTTCTAGCCAATTATATCAAGGAATCCATCTAAGTGTTGAGCTCACCGCTTCTTGCGAAAAAAAAGAGCCACGGCTCGAAAAAAATTTTCTGAAGAACGATTTTACCTTCAAAAGTCTTAAAAAAGACTTAAAAAGCCGTAAAAAGGACTTAAAAAGACCAACTGATCACTTAAAATCGTCAAAAGCATCTTTGTAAAGTAACTGCTTAAGTAAGTTGAAGATATTACAGCGAAAAACAGTGGGAGAAAATGCAATCGGCATTTGAATGTGACTTCTTTGCGATTGATCGTGGAAAGTGGTTTCCTTTTCAATCTTTAAAGCATAACAACAACAACACATCGAAAATACAGTCATTAAAAGAAGTTTTTCTTAAGAAGAAGATTTTTGCTGAGCTACGTGACTTCTTAAGGACAACCGAAGGACTAAACAACCTTTGATTTTTGCTGTTTTGTCGGCACAAGTGTGATCTAAACATGTTGAACAGAAATCGTAAAATACAAGCAGGGAGCATTATTGGCTGTAATATGGACAACAGCCAGTTCATTACAACCCTTTTGGGCAGGATTGTCTTGTTATTTAATGTAAGTAAACGATTCTTAATACATGTAATGCCTTTTGGTCCGATATAAATTCATTTTAGTTTTGGATTGAAAGTGTTGGTTTCAAAATGAGAATCATTGCTCGATCAGTATAAACAAGTTCTCTTGGCAGCATGTTTGAATCGACTGCTTTTAGATTGTAAGTCATGTCGGTTTAACTGGAAAAAAACGTCTTTTTCAAAAAAGATTTCAAAATGGATATAATAAAGTGGTAATTGAACTTCGTGTCGTGCAATTTTGGTCTGAAATCAAACTTGCAATTACAAATCGCACTCCCGCTACGCGGTCGTGCGATTTTGTAATCGCGCGTTTGATTTCAGACCAAATTGCACTCCACTCAGTTCAATTACCATTATTAATCGACTTATTAGCTTTATAGTTTTTAATCAGTTACATCCTCCCCCCTAATTTGCTCCTTATACAAAACATCTTGGCACGGTTGTGATAAGGGTGGGTAGCGCGATGATGCCATGATACCCAAACCTATTTAACGTCGGTATTAACGTATTACAAAACTTCTAGCTACAAAGCTGCATCAAAATTAACATAAAGGCTGTCTTCGAATACGTCAAGGTTGATGTAATCCTTAAAGAGAAACAAGCAAACTGTGACAGAGTAAAAAGACACTATTTTGGACAGTAATTATTTAGACATAAATCTATATTTTTAATTAGGAATGCCTCGTGTACACATAGAAATGTAATTCTTTAGTTAACTGTTTGCGTGGAAAATGCGTAAGCAAGAAATAATTTCCGTACGTAATTACATTACAGTGAGTCATGCCTAGGTTTGGTGCTTGTTTACGTAAGTTCGTGTTTGGGACATCCTGTTTGCGCCTAGGGCGTGCAACATTGCGTAGGATGTGTAAGGTCTTAAGAATGCAGGTTTTCCCATAAAAGTAGGCCCAAACTAAGCTTAAATCAGTGTAGTAAAAGTTCTTGAAGACGTTGCGTTGTCTACGGATATTTTCACATATCAAGACAAGGAATTCTCTACGATGTAAAGGTATGAATCTTTGAAGCCTTTTACACTTTTACCTAGGATAGATTTAGGACAAATCTATGTTAATATCGT
The DNA here is from genome assembly GCA_011057435.1 of Actinia equina. NCBI lineage: Eukaryota > Metazoa > Cnidaria > Anthozoa > Actiniaria > Actiniidae > Actinia > Actinia equina. The sequence continues at coordinate 19,963 of WHPX01001029.1, forward strand.
TAACTAGTCGTTATATTTTATAGCTTAGATTATCTATATATTTGTTAAGCATTCGTTTCATGTTTTTGTAATGCTAGTCGCATTAGCGCGTAATTTAGTACAAAGTTATTCACGCAGTAGTAATTTAGTAATCACGCTGAGTGTATCTTGTCTTTTAAACTCTTTAAAACGTTTACTATAGGATCGCTACCGCCTTACTCGCTTGTTTAACCTTTTTACTACGATAAATAGCCTTAACTGCGGGATAAAAGACCTTTTCTTTCCAACCTTTAATTTGTTCGCTACTTAAACTCTACACTCAAGGTCATTGTCGCGACCGCGTGTTCAGTAAACCGTGTAATTCTTAGTTTGTCATAAACAAAGGTTAAAATACTTACCTAAAGCCATAGTTAACCTCTAGTCAATTTTTCCTATTGCTTTTTCCATTGGTTTAGTTCATTTTAAACGGTTTACCGACTTGTACATTAAACTTTGCAACCTAGTAATTTTCACTCGCGTATTGTAAACACTGCTAATCAGTATGCAATATTCAAATTACCTGTGACGTAATTTACGTATTTCCGTTTCTATTTATATCTAGCAAGACTGTATTTTATTCATAACTTTTAGCTATTTAGATAAGCTACAAATTTATTTTATCTCATTGTAAATATTTTTCTTGTTTTCATTAGAGATATCCTGTAATCTCGTTCCCGTTTTTTTTTCATGTATTGTAAAGTTGTGTGAATTTTTCAATAAATTCTTTTGTCAAAACCACTTGCAATCTGATCCATAGCTGAGCGCCTTGCCGCCGGTTACAAAACAAACAAGATTAGCATAAAATGATGCCCTGCACAGAAACTGTGCTTCTTTAGTTTTCCGTCATCAGTCATGGAAAAATCCAATAACACTAGTTTCGTTGCTTTTGCTCTTGTAATCTTGTTTTTACTGCTGCTGTTTTTGTTATAAGTTAACGTCTAGCATTGATAAGTTTCAGTTGTTGATGATGTGATGCCGAAGATGATGAGCTGCTTTTTGTAGTTGCTGTTGTGCTTTTGATTTATTCGTTGTAATCCGTGGTTTAAAATGAGACCGCTAAGGTGATTGTCGTCGTCGTCGCCTTGTTGTTCTAACAGTTGTTCTTTTTTTCAATGCTGCTGCCTCTACTGATGACTATCAGTGTCGTGGCTGATGTAGTGATTGTGGTAGTTGTGAATAATCTGGTGGAATGTGTTGATGGTGGTCGTTACTGTCGTCGTTGTTGTTTGGCAACAACAAGGCATATGATCATGTATGACACAACCTCGTTGAATCAATGACAAGTTTACAGAAAACTAAAGACGAAAAATGTCATTTTTGCATCCTCCCCCCAAACAAATTTATACCTCTGTAGCCTTGTAGTAAGTGTTGATCTCCTCGCGGATTGTGTTGAAAGGCGGTCTCTCTTCGGGTTTATCCTTCCAACATTTCAGCATCAGAGAGTAACTAGAATAACAGGGAAAATACGTTTTAAAGATATAGCTTTTTCTTAACAAGTGTGTCTCCTCAAAGACCTTGGTGAAATGCATAAGATGTGCCCTTTTCCCAATCTTTGGAAAATGACCATGCTTCGACCTCTAGCCGGATTATGAATTTATCCCAGCGCAAACGAGACCCCACTATACAATTTTAATACATTTTAATGTAATTCCCACTAAAGAAATGAGAGAAAATTACAGTTCATATCAATCACGGAATCTTACAGTATTTTTGAGAGATGTGGAGGTTTGGGCATCCTGTAACCTTCGCGAAGAAGCCTTGTAACATCATTTCCATTACAACCAGGATACGGCGAATCACCTGAAATAAAATGAAGTATATAATAAGTCGATAAAAAACGGTTGTTATAATATTTTGCTAATTAAACACACTCATACATTGGTTAATTTTTTCAGATTATTAGGATGTATTTTAAAGATATTTTTAGTGTTATTGACTATAAAAGTACCGAATTTCTTTACCGCATCGCGCAGTCCTTCGCCTTTTTAAATTTAAATGTTACGTTATGCTTCTTGTAAATGTCCAGACACATATGTTTATCAAAATTTACTGCCAAACGAAATACATGCGAGTAAGTATAAGACTCTTCCTTTTAAATAATTGATGGGAGCGAAGTCCGAATCCTATATACTGAAGTTGAAACGTGAAGTTGGGAAAGGGAAGCTGGCGATGCAAAAGATATCATAGTAGTTTACCCAGAGTGAAGAGCTCCCACAAGACGATACCATAGGCCCACCTGCAAGATAAAAAGCAAAAAAGAAAATAAAAAATGAAAACTCACCAAGCAAGGTTAAGAATATTATTATTCCAAAAACTTAGGAAGAAATAAATAATCCAAGAAAAACCTACACGTCACTGGCAATGGTCGATTGTCCAAAAAAGATTGACTCTGGTGGCATCCACTTGACAGGAAGTCTGGCCTACGAAAGAAAGTAGGAAAATAATGAAAAGAATCAATCAGCTAGATAATAGCAACTTAAACATATTTGGAAGATTTCATTACTTGATGATAGTGGAATTATTTGTTTGTCTTACCCTAGAAGAGCGTGTATAGATGTCTTCACTGACTTTCCTTGCAAGTCTCAGGTCTGAAATTTTACAGATCTTGTTTTCTCCTACGAGGACGTTACGAGCAGCAAGATCTCGATGCACGCACTGAAAACGGTTGAAGATCAATGTATATATCTTTACACATATTGACTGATGGGCAAGAACTCGAAATAGTCACCAAAGGCTATCAGTCAGTGAGATCAAAATCCGGGTCTTGCCGAAAGTATGCACGAATATGCATCATCGATTGTTTTACTAGAGTTTTGGCCTAGCGAGCTTTCAACGTCCAGATTAGGATCCCACATAATGGAAAGAAAAAGAGATAACGCGCACCTTGTTATCAGCAAGGAAGCTCATCCCATCTGCAATCATCCAACCAAACCTCAGCAAGTCCTTAGATTTCAGTCTAGACTCAGGACGAAGATCACCTGAGCAGTACGAGTCTTCGTGACCTCTGGACCGCCTCAGGTAGCCAAGCAAATCGCCGTACGGCAAATATTCCAGTATGATGGACTGAGGACCTTAACGTTCAATGAGTTTGTCTCATGATCATTTGTATATGTACACGTATTATGATTATGAGAATAGATGCATTCAATACCAGATGAACTCAATGTTTGTAAGCAGTGGCGTACATCGTGATGGTAGTGTGCATGCCAACTATTTTAACAATAAGTTATGATTCGAGAAATTAAAAGAAAAACCGTAGGAAAGGAAAATAACTTATATAAGAAAAGCAGTACTACATGATGATAGCGTACATGGTGCGCAAGCAATTATATAATCTACCGTGGTATGGAATTTTATTTACCACGGGCAGTTGACCAATCAAAGAGTAGCCTTTTTAATTAACAGATACGGTAAAAAAATCAATATGTCCTTACCACCGGGTATCGTGCAACAACCATATAACCTGACTACATGTCTGTGAGGTGCCATTCTCATCATCAGGTTCAGCTCAGTTAGGAAATCTTCCTTGTCCCTGAGTTTCACGTTTTCTAAAGAAACACAGCAAACGATAGATCGTCAGTCGAATGAAAACTGATTCTCCTGGCTAGAACATTTTTCTTCGTAATCCATGTAATAAAAGTTGCAATAGTCCCCTTCACAGTTCCCTGCGCCATCATGAAAGGTAGCCGTGCTTTTGCATCCAAGCGAGACGAACGTCGAGCTTGCAATGATAGAGACATGTGAATAATTGTTCAGGGTGTTAAAAAAGGTCTCTATCATTGCAAGCTCAACGTTCGTCTCGCTTGGATGCAAAGGCACGGCTACCTTTCAAGATGGCGCAGGGAACTGTGAAGGGAACTATTATAATTGCCGTAAGATTCAAAGTCCATACGGCGCCTCAGCTTCAGGTATGGCAAATGTGAGCAGGATTGATTTTTTTAGATTCGGATCCTGCTGTATCTGGATTGGATTTCACAATTTTTTCCCGAAACAATCTATGCAGAGTAAGAAGCATAATCGGCACGGACAACAGTTCCAAAAGAGAACAAAAGATCAAGCATTTATGAATTTCCTATTACTAGTACCCTTTAATGTCTTCACTGCTACCATCACTTGTCCAGGAATACCAGGAAGGCCAATAGCAATGGCTTTATCAACATAACCAAAGTTACCACTACCAAGACGTTTGATGACAGATATGTTTTCTCTTGGTACCTCCCAATTAGCATCGTCTGGTACCACCATATATAGGTCATCACGTGATTCTGGTGTTTCTTGGTCATGTGATTCCTGGGGATTGTTGAAACCCTCAAGGAATACAATGCCATTATTCTTAGAAAAAAACATTTGTAAAGAAGAAAACAAACGATGAAAAAATTAACTCAATGGCTGCTGCACAATCCTTGCGGCGCAGTGGTATCACAACATCCTAAGGCCTATAACAATTTGGCAGCTCGTTATCTTTTACAGCCTTGTCCTGACTTGTTTTTCTGTCTTGGGGTAAACGCTGGCCTCAATTCTAGATGGCTGATTGCGGGGGTCTGCGTTTGATCATACGATCCCCTCAAAAACCTCAATGTATTACACTGGTCATCATATTATCATTCGTTTTTTCGTTTTAAAACCCCTTGGAAACATCGCTAATTCTTTCAGTTACAATTATATAAACGTATCGAATAAAAAGGGACTTCTTTCAAGGGAAGGCCATGTAGTCTGAAATGGGGGGATTCTAAACCCAAGTTCTATGGTTTATTCATACATGGAAAGGGACATCGTAAATAGTTACAATAGTTATTATTTGTACTACTGACCATATTTGGGTCTTTTGAAGATAGTGCAAACTTGACTGTTTGTTTCTGATCAAGGGAACTTGATGATGTTGCTGAAGCTCTTCTTCCTCTTTTTCTTACAAAATAAACAATGACTAGAACAACGATGCCGAGAAACATAACACCAACCATGGCTCCCAGAACAAGTACCGTGACATCGACTCTCTCTGTATGTTATGAAAAATTGAGTTTATTCAAGAAAGCATAAATAAGATAGGGAAACTTCTTATTGTGGCGTGCTTCATGTAAATTCCCGGTTGGGCTATTTTTAGTAACCGTATGCAGTTTAAATTTTACCTTACCCTACTCCCAATCTTATTTATGCTCTCTTGGTTTATTACTAAACTTCGATGAATTCTTAATTTATTATTTTCTCTTTATTTTGGTTATTGTTTATCATTATTGTGAGCATTGCTGTCGTTTGTCTTGTTATTGTTGCTGTCTATCTTTTGTTGTTGCAAACCAGGGTGATAAAAAAGTTAGTGGTGTAAATAGAACTGCGGAATGAAGGTTGTTTTATCATCTTGCTATAATTTCATTAAAACAAATATTTTTACCTTTCTCTAGGTTATCTCCGACCACCGTTACGGTTTGACTGGCTGAATGCCCAAGGCCAATACGTGAGCTCGCTTGTACCTGAAATGGAAACACAGTTTCTTCTCAAAAAAACTAAGAAAATGGCTAGAATATAAAGAACAAGAGAACCATTAAAAAAGCTAGTTTTTGTACCCGGAATATATATTCCTTTCCTGTCTTCAAGCCAGTAATAGTCGCATTAGTTGATGTTGTGTTGAATTTCTTGACGTTTGAAGGCTGATCCACAGGATAGTACCACACCTGATAGTACGTGATAACACCGTTCTTTTCTTCGACCTCCCAACTCAGAAACACTGATGTGGAACTCAGTTGTTTTACAGTGATTCCTGGGATTCCTGGAACTATAGGCAAGTAAAAATTAGTCCGTGTAGCTACATTCTTTGGCAGTGACTGATTTGCAAATGAGAGGAGGTTAGAGAAATGTACTCTCACTGACATTTTTTCCGCCGATCCTTCTCCCCCTAGCTTCCCCCCTATTACTGGGCTAGTAGACTGATGACGACTTATAAAACATGCAAGATGCAGCAAAAATGTTTCTGTAAAAATTCATTTTAATATTTGCGATAAGTGAGCTCTTTGAGATACCTGATTCTTTCGTTCTTATTAAGTCTTCAGCAAACTTTGCAAAATCATTTTTCTCTTCAGCTAACTTGCTTACTCCATTCTTAGCATAGACTTTCAACTGGTAATATGTGTAGGCTGACAGACTGTTGATGCTAGCTAGTCTAGTGTTTTGATTGACGGTAATATTAGAACCAGTACATTCTTGTGTACATTCTGTTCCTTGGTCGTTACATTGCTTGCATACTGCTGTGTAATACACATCTGATCGTCCTCCATTATCAGTAGGTGCAGACCATGTCACAGTTACAAATGATGCATTAAGAAATGTGATGCTTAAGTTTTGCGGTGCTAAAGGTTGTTCTGTGAGAAGAAAAGTAAGTTACTGTAAAGAAGAAAGAAGTGGTTTATGGGGAAGCTTCCTGAAAACTGAATAAAAATAACTTGCTGTAACCAGCCGAGCAGTGAACGCGGCGCGCAAAGCATGAATGGACAAAACGAAAGGCACTAAGCATTTTTGGAGCTTGAAAGAACGAAGTAATGTGATTTTTTTCATTTTTCCTTTCCAAATAGTCCTGCCTTTTGTAGGCACGTATATTATTTTTTTAGTCAAAAGAACACAGAAAAATACGCAAAATTTGGGTACAGTAGCCTGGGAATCACTGAGGGCTGGCACTAAAACAGCAAAATACGCTGTGATTGGCTGAGCTGAAGCAAACTGAAATTCACCACTCATCTGGAAGGATAGTGAAGTTATGCTTTTCGGGAATGTTAAATTTTCGACAATTTTCAAACTTCCTTATTTGGCTTCCACCAAAAAAAATTACTGAAAAAATTCCAGTTTGACGATCTTTTCATGTTTACTGTTGACTTCACAGCTTCCGTAATTTGTGTTTTTGTCTATCAATCAGGTTACTGATGACACAGACCGATATTAGTTTGTTGATTTTAAAGAATATGATGCTTAAGTTTTGCAGTGTTGACGTTTGTCTTGTGAGAAGAAAAATGTGGATAGATTAGTTACGAGATTAAGAAGGTCCAAAGAAAGGCTAAGCCTTCCTTGTGGAAGTTTTAATAAAGGTTTTAAAAAATCCCGTTAGGGATATGTAGTGCCGTGTCTAGGATTTTCATTCGATGAGGAGCTCGAGTGATCTTGCGTGCTGTGACTGGCTCAAAAAAATGCCGTCAATTACTTGTGCTTTGAAAAGCCATACAAAGTGTGTCAAAGTAAAATTTTGAAAATTTTTCAATTAGGAAAATTGTTCACCTGCACAGCTGTCAAACGTTGTTTGTTTGTCTGTCCTGTAGAAGTTTGGCTTACAATCACAACTGGTTCTGCTACTGTCCTGTTCACTGTTGAGTGGACACGTGGTACAGTTGCTGTTACTGACTTTGTCGCTATACGTACCAAGAGGGCATTCTGGAAAAATAAATAAACAAATAAATCAATAAGAAAAAATCCCAGATCTATACATAAGAATCAACCGCGAAACTTTGAGTCGAAATGTATTGACAACACTACAATGTTAAATCTATCTATTTTACAGTAAATCCTAATGTATATGTTACTTTACCTCTACATTCTGATCCACCACTGACTGTAGCAACCTTTCCATATCCATAATCACATCCACATTCCCCGTAGTACTTATCGGTACTCCATTCTCCATCATCTTGACAATATCCAAACAAGTCACTCTCGTTGGTCAGCGGTTTGAGGTGTTGTGCACTGCTGCAAGACCCTTTTACTTTAGTTGAGTTATTTGCAGGGGCTATGGTCAACGGTAATTGTACGAGATTCGATGAGAGTTTGATGGAAGGACATCGATAATATTGCACGCTGACAGAAAATAGTTTCACACAACCTCCTTGGTAGTGAAAAGCAAGATATACATAAGGTTTGGAGGCATTTACTATCACTGAGAATGTTTCTTTATTATCTGCTTGGTCGAGGCTTCCAGTGGACAGTATTTTAGGGCTTGACGTTCCTATTTTCTCAAAGATACCAAGGTTTGTGTATGGATTAGGAAAATTTCTTTCAGGTCGAGTAGGGGATTTGTGAAAGTATAAGCTAAAGTTTTGACGACAGTATTGATTGTTTATGACAGAGCAATCACTCATAGCATACTCTATGATTATATCAATCCTATTAGCAGGACTACTAAAGATGTCTGCACTTTTTAACCATTGGTTTGCTCTCGGAGTATTGGGCAGTGCATCACAAACAGAATATCGCACAGGTTTAGATATATCATCATTGGGCCAGTCATTCTTCCACTGTAGATTATAAATAAGAGTTGCAAATATTAATACCACAGAATTGTGTTGATAATAGTGTAGTGTCAGATTCAAAATAGGTGTCGATAAACAATAATCATTTCATTTTTATATATTATATATTATATTTTATATATAGTGCATACTTGTTTCAAATCTTTTACGCCGTATATCATACCTGATCTATACCCCCTCCACTTGGCCCAGTTGCTGTCCAAGACCATGTCCACTGAGAAGATGATATCTTTTTTGGCACAGTGATTAAATGTACTAAAAGACAAAGTTAAAGTATAGAAAAGCTGGTGATACATTTTTCGTTTTAAAGATATTACTCCAACGTTCGAATCAAATACTCACCGCTTTCCGCTCTCGTATATACTGGCAGATTATGAACGACCAATAAAAATAAAAATATTATTTTGCAGATTCTCGCATTCATTGATAAATGCATTTTGAATGACAACCAGTTGATGATTCCGAGCACATTTTTATTGAATGACTAAAAGTAAAAGAAAAAAATAGAATAAATTAAAATACATAACACAGCATCATCTCTCATCTGATAATAATAAATAATACTAATAAATAGACATTTTGTTGCCTTATCAGTAATTTATCATTAGTTAGAGTGAAGTCATTAAACCCGTTAAATAGATAAATAGATTGTTTCGATAAGTTGGACGCGAAGCGTGTTAAGACATAAGACTCTTTATTACTTGTCATTTATAGCAATACTTGTGTAAACATTTAACACTTATTTACTGGGACCGAGGGAAACAGTATGTTTTGTGGTCCCGAGACCGCTGATGTTTCACGAGGCGGAGCCGAGTGTTTTATTATCATACCAAGTGCTTTATTATCATACCAAGTGTCAAAAAGAACAAAACATCCTTTTTCCTTGCATTTGCGTAAAACGATTTCAACAGTTCATTGATGTCTCTTTGTCCATGTTTTCAAAATCTTGAGGTTGGCATTTTTCCTCACAAAATTCTCGTACAATCTTGACTGCTTGTTCAGTCGATTTTTTTGTCCATGTAGAATCCTTGTCTTCTAGTAACTTGGATATTTCCGCCTCTCTGCGGCAAGAAAATCGGGAAGACTCCATGTTTAATCTGATGTTTCGTGAAAGAAAACGTGTGAATGAATTTTGCAGATGCACGCTCAAATGTTTTGCTTTCTGGTTTCCGGTTTTTATTTTTTTTCAATCACGTGACTTTCGCTTTTGTTATTCCCGGTCCATAACATAATATTCCCCTTCCAGAATGGTCGCCAGGAAACAGTCGAATTTCTTCACGTTCACGTGACAAACTCTCGACCAATAGAAATTGAAAAAAAATTGAACTTTGACACTTAGTATATAATAATATATGTTGTATTGGGTTACATCCCCGGTTACAAGTCATTTTAATTTTATTTTCATTTTTTTTATTAAAATGACTTGCAACCGGGGATGTAACCCAATACAACACAAAATGTTTACACAAGTATTGCTATGATTGACAAGTAGTACGATGTCATATCATGACAAAGTTTTTCAATAATCAGCTGTGTATTTTTACTAGTAATATATAATACTAATAAATAGGCATTTTCTTGACTTATTAGTTATTTATTATTAGTTAGAGAGAAGTCATTAAAACCGTTAAATAGATATTAGACTAGTTAATACATATTAGTAGACCCTAACCCATTGTTTTCTTAATTTGTGTCTATTTGACTATTACACGTTGACTAGTCATGATATTGGTTTCACCGGATAAATCCCTTCACTCTAATCAGGAGCCGGTATACTCAACCATAGGCCGTAGTCGATAGGCCGTAGTTTATATTTAATTTATGTCATGCAGCTGAGTTTACATGATGGCCATGATTGGTCTATATATAGAATAAGACAGACTGGATCGAATTTGTTCTTATAGGGTAATATTGATATAATTAAATTTTAATAAGTACAATGGTAAATTTATATACCTTATCAATATATACTATCGTAATTTAATTTTATTAGCCATCTATCTAGGCTAACAATTTATTTATTATAGATAGCTTGTATCATAATTTCAACTTTATTTATATTGAGTTTTGTTAACTTTTTTTCTAGGGTAGAGTGCTCGCACTAAACCCTTGAGGCAAATACTAAATTTTAGTACGAAATAGTGATAACTAAACAATAGAAAACAAAGGATTCTGTATGAAATACTAGTCTACTTTACTTTATTAGTACTAAATATTACTCACGGGTTTAGTACGTGCACTCTAATGATGATGATAAATAATCATGTATGTATATGTATAGGTTTATCTCGATTTTCTGAGTCTAACAGGTCAGAAATGTATCATGTCATGTTTGGAACAAATCACTTCGCTCACTTCCGCCTTACTGAATTGCAGAACAACATCCGATATGTCACTGGTCTTCGATAAGACCACCTTATTTACACACAATTAGCCTCAATAAAAATTACAAAATAATATTAATAATATTTCATGTCTTACCATGGTAGAAAACTCCCTGGTCGATGCCATCACATTTTTTTAAGTGAAGTGCACGAGAGTTCTTAAATTTATTTGTTAGCTTTCCTTTAAGGTCATAGTTTTCATTAGGAGGTCATTATCAGCCTATCACAGCATGTTTACGGCTAGTGTTGGTGATGTCATCACTGCAAAAGTCCCTAACAGCATTCACTGGAGCATTTCAAACACGAATTGAAATTTAGTTTCAGAATCATTTTCTTTGGTTTTAATTTGGAATTTGCTAGATACGTAATGACCGATATCTTGATGTCATTATTTAGTGACTTTTAGCGAAAAACAGTGTGTAAACTAATGATTTGCTGCATATCTTTTGACTCCTCCGGTTGACTGGGAGTGGAGTGTGGAAAACGGATAACCCCTTCTTTTCCTGCGCAAACATCCATTATGATATCTCTAAATATCGTAGAAGGATAGCTCCTTTATCTTTCGGAGTTCTGCTTTGCAAAACTCAAACCCCAGGAATTTTGATTTCCGGATACGCTCTATAGGCGTTCACTCGGGCTTCGTTTTCAGCAATAAAGCGAAAATGGACAAGGTGAACCGAAAACGTACGTTAAATATGCGCAAGAGTTCGACGTGGCATTTAAACGCATGGAAAGAAGACCAGTAATAGCATCTTCTCCTTCCCAAGTTTTGTAGCTCAAACTTCAATCTTTAATCTACAGAAATTTTGGTTTTTGAATAAATTATTAATAAGAACCTTCTCTTTTCCACTTCTGCATCTCAAACATCATCACATCCCTATAAAAGATGTGTATCCAGTGTGTTACGAAAAGCAGTTTTATTACGATCACTCGAAACAGGTGGTAGAAAGTGTGTTTGCTCTCCAGTAAAGTTCACCCATTGGAATCAATATGTTCATTCATTTACTCTCAGTGAATTAATCAGCACGTGGTTACTGAACTGCCAAGGGCCTTTCCGAACAAGCCAAGCCCAGCTAACATGCTAGCTGCAACAATGTTTTGTAGTCTTGTTGCAATTCATGGTAGAACTATGGTTTTTTGACTGCTATTCTTCTTTTTTTCAATGTTATCGAAGCCTTTGTTTATTTGCAATGTTTGTGCGCATTTCGATCCCAAAAAATGATATTGATATACTGAAAACATGCTCCTTGGCAGGAAAGGGAGGGGAGCTTCTTGGAGCTTAACGTCTAATAAGGTGTCTGCTCGTATGAATCCCGAATAAGCACTATACATCAGATAAAACTTTATCCAACAGATAAACTGTATATGGCTTCCTTCGGTCGCACGAGACTATAATACGAGTTGTAACTGCTGGCTTTTATACAATTGATAACTCTAGCTCGCTCGGGATAGCGATTTTAACCCCTGGGCAGTGCTTATACAATTACGTTGGATATAACTTATTTGAGCTTTGTAAAACCGATTCCTGGTGTGTGAAATGGATGGATAGATGGGACGTTTGAATGATGTTCAATTAATCAATTTCATAAAACAAACGTTTTAAGCTGGCGATTGAGTCAATAAGTATTATTAATCTGTTTTACGCTTCCAGTAGCAGCTTTAAATTGATCTATCAAATAGAGTGGCAAATAATGATAATGTACTCTTTAGTATGCAATCGCGAATTAAGGCTATTAGTATATTAATTAATCGACTTATTAGCTTTATAATGTGTAATCAGTTACATCCTCCCCCCTAATTTGCTCCTTATGCAAAACATCTTGGCACGGTTGTAATAAGGGTGGGTAGCGCGATGATGCCATGATACCCAAACCTATTTAACGTCGGTAATAACGTATTACAAAAATTCTAGCTACAAATCTGCATCAAAATTAACATAGAGGCTGTCTTCGAATACGTCAAGGTTGATGTAATCCTTAAAGAGAAACAAGCAAACAAACAAGATTAGCATAAAATAATGCCCTGCACAGAAGCTGTGCTTCTTTAGTTTTCCGTCATCAGTCATGGAAAAATCCAATCACACTAGAGTTTCGTTGCTTTTGTTCTTGTAATATTGCTTTTACTCCTGCTGTTTTTGTTACTGATAAGAAGTTTAGCATTGACAAGTTTCAGTTGTTGATGGTGTGATGCAGAACATGATGAGATGTTTTTTTGGTAGTTGCTGTTGTGCTTTTGATTTATTCATTGTAATCCGTGGTTTAAAATTAAGACCGCTAAGGTGATTGTCGTCGTCAATTGATCAATCAAAGAGTAGCCTTTTTAATTAACAGATACGGTAAAAAAATCAATATGTCCTTACCACCGGGTATCGTGCAACAACCATATAACCTGACTACATGTCTGTGAGGTGCCATTCTCATCATCAGGTTCAGCTCAGTCAGAGCAAGAGAACAAAAGATCAAACGTTTATGAATTTCCTAGTACTAGTACCCTTTAATGTCTTCACCGCTACCATCACTTGTCCAGGAATACCAGGAAGACCAATAGCAATGGCTTTATCAACATAACCAAAGTTACCACTACCAAGACGTTTGATGACAGATATGTTTTCTCTTGGTACCTCCCAATTAGCATCGTCTGGTACCACCATATATAGGTTATCACGTGATTCTGGTGTTTCTTGGTCATGTGATTCCTGGGGATTGTTGAAACCCTCAAGGAAGACAATGCCATTATTCTTAGAAGAAGAAAAAAAGAAAACCATTTGTTTAGAAATAAATACGATGAAAACATTAATTCAGTGACTGCTGCACAATTCTTGCGGCGCAGTGGTATCACAACATCCTACGGCCTATAACAATTTGGCAGCTTTTTTTCTTTTACAGCCTTGTCCTGACTTGTTCTTCCGTCTTGGGCTAAACGCTGTCCTCAATTCTAGATGGTTGATTGCGGGGGTCTGTGTTTGATCATATGATCCCCCCAAAACCTCAATATATTATCTGGTCGTCATATTATCACTGTTTTTTTTTCTTTTTTCTCGTTTTAAAACCCCTTGGAAACATCGTCAATACTTTGAGTTCCAACCATGCGAACGTATCTTTCAAGGGAAGGCCATGTGGTCTAAAATTGGTAGATTCTAGCCCAAAGTCTATGGTTTATTCATACATGGAAAGGGACATCGTAAATAATTTCAATGTTTGTTATTTGTACTACTGACCATATTTGGGTCTTTGGAAGGTAGTGCAAACTTGACTGTTTGTTTCTGATCAAGGGAACTTGATGTTGCTGAAGCTCTTCTTCTTCCTCTTTTTCTTACAAAATAAACAATGACTAGAACAGCGATGCCGAGAAACATAACACCAACCATGGTTCCCAGAACAGGTACCGTGATATCGGTCGTCTCTGTATGTTATAAAAAAATATATTGAGTTTATTCAAGAAAGCATAAATAAGAAAGGGAAACTTCTTATTGTGGCGTGCTTCATGTAAATTCCCGGTTGGGCTATTTTTAGTAACCGGATGCAGTTTAAATTTTACCTTACCCTACTCCCAATCTTATTTATGCTCTCAAGGTTTATTACTAAACTTCGATGAATTCTTATTTTATTATTTTCTCTTTTTTTTTTTTTTTTTTGGTTTTGTTATTGTTTATCATTATTGTGAGCATTGCTGTCGTTTGTCTTGTTATTGTTGCTGTCTATCTTTTGTTGTTGCAAACCAGGGTGATAAAAATGTTAATGGTGTAAATAGAACTGCGGAATGAAGGCTGTTGGTGGTGATGATATCGTTTGCTAGGTCTGTCATACTTTATCGTCTTGCTACAATTTCATTAAAATGGATGTCTTTACGTCTCTCTTGGATATCTCTTACAACCATGGTTTGGCTGGCTGAATTTCCAAGGCCAATACGTGAGCTCGCTTGTACCTGGAAGAGAAACACAGTTTCTATTTAAAAACTAAGAATATGGCTAGAATATGTATATATGTATATGTATATAAAACAAGAGAACCATAAAAAAGGTAGGAAGGAGCTAGAGGTGGTGCGGGAGGAGAAGTGGAGAAGTGGATAACAAAAGAAGAAGAAGAAGAAGAAGAAGAAGAAGAAGAAGAAGAAGAAGAAGAAGAAGAAGAACAACAACAACAACAACAACAACGAGGAGATGAAGTATCAAGGAGAAGACAGAGCACGAAGAGAATCATCGTCCTTACCTGGAACATATAATTCTTTCCTTTCTCCAAGCTTGTAATAGTCGCATTAGTTGATGTTGTGTTGAATTTCTTGACGTTTGAAGGCTGATCAACAGGATAGTACCACACCTAAGCATTGCCGGTAAATGCGTTGCACACGTGACTTGCCAAAAAGGCGCAGAAAAAAACACTCAGATCGGTCCGAAACATTCGCGATAATATGCGATATTGCCAAGGCATTTTTTGAGATGAGTAAGCGACGTTATTCTAAAGTATTAACACTATAATATACGCTAATTACCTTGCCTGTGACTTGGCTCCGGCCATACAGATATGAACTTCTTTTGCGTCTTGAGAACCGGAATCATTCGTGAGGGCCATTTCGTTGATGTCAAGCATCTCGAAGCCAACGAGGTTCTCTCCGTCAACTTGGTTTCCTGTAGCAAAATTGAATAGTTTAAATTCTTTTGAATCATGACCATCAATGATCCGAAGACCATGAATAACACATGGCTTGTTCTGATATACATTGTATTCACTAATCAGGAATGGTTCTAACGTTATTTACCTTAGTTTAGATGCGTCACTGATGACTTGAGGTTCGATCCTCTAAGAAACTAGTACTGTAGAACATCTTCTGTAGTTAGCTTTTCTGATTTAACCTATTTAGAAACGGCTATATCGAAAACAAACATTTCCTAAACTCTTGCTGTTAACTCGTCCGAGACGAGATAAGGTATTCTTCGAGTTACGATTTTCGAGTTACGATTTTCGAGTTACGATTTTCGAGTTACACATTTTTCGAGTTACGCCCTCGGACACACCCATGTTTTGTGGGCCACGCCCACTTTCACATCTGTGCGTAACTCGACGACAAACAGCGTTGAAATCAAACTCGAGTTACGCAACTCGAACCCAACAGATTGAACCTTATTTTTCGAGTTACGAATTAGTATTCGATTCTAAAAGTGGACAAATATTTTTTCGAAATAAACTTTTGTTTTTTTTTGCGTTATTTTTTAGCCTGATTTCATAAGTCGAGGTGGTTGTCTCGCTCAACTATTCATTTATATTTTTTATTCGTATTTCTTCATTTTATATTGCCTATATTTACTCGCATTTAATACGTTCTTTCCGTATATATCATACAGATATATATTACTCTAATATCAATACATATTTTCTCTTTTTCTCTTTCCGCGACATAGCTCGATTGATATCTACCGCAACATAAAACCGTTAAAACCCTAAAACTATAAAACAGTTTGGTCATTTCTAGTCAATAAAGTTGATTTGATGTGTTAATTTTAATTTTAATTCCGTTAATTGATTGAGAAGAAAAGTATTTTCTCTTTCAAATTAACTCGAAAAATATATTTGTCCACTTTTAGAATAGAGTTATTGAAATACTAGCGCGTAACTCGAAAAATAAGGTTCAATCTGTTGGGTTCGAGTTACGTAACTCGAGTTTGATTTCAACGCTGTTTGTCATCGAGTTACGCACAGATGTCAAAGTGGGCGTGGCCCCCAGAACAAGGGTGTGTCCGAGGGCGTAACTCGAAAAATGTGTAACTCGAAAATCGTAACTCGAAATCGTAACTCGAGTTTTTCCTTCCCTCGTCCGAGACTTGAAAAGAAAGAGACCGAGATTGTTTGCTATCGTGGTTTTGATCCCTGCTTAATCACAAAGATGACGAATCAGAACCCATGAAATGCTTCCTGTTGACATACGTACAACAGAAGGTAAACAGATCAACTTTCAAAAGTCCAAGGTTCACGCTAATTCCCGCGTGTCTCTTTTCAGAGCGAATCAGAATAATTACAATGCTTCACTGTTGACATAAAGAAAACGCTAAACGCCAATATATTTAGAACATCTCTCTTATGATAAGTCATTTGGTTTTCGAACATTACCAATCAACTTATTCAACATGTGAAACCACTGGAGTTTCCATCCTGCAATGTATTCTTTACAGAGTCACCTCCGACCGCTGACTAAGAACTTTGATCTAACAAATCATGATTATGAAAAAATAATTAATTAAATAAGTCAAAAAATATGTTTTAACCAATTTCCTTTTGGTTCTTTTGACCTGTTGGACTTGCCGTGAAAATATCAACCATTTCATCATTGGTTAAATCAACCAATAAGAATGCCAATAAGTATACCATTCTCAATTGGTTACTTTAACACTGGTCAAAAACTAACCAATTATCAATGGTAGTTCCAACCAATTTAGTGAAATGGTTATATTAACCAATAAAAATGGGTATTTATGGGTATACTTAACAATTGGTTATTATGACCATTTTCATTTGTTATAGTTTTTCACATTTGCGCTGGTCAAAAACTACCAATTATCATTGGTGGTTCCAACCAATTTAGTGAAATAGTTATATTAACCAATAAAAATGGGTATGTATAAGTATACCATTATCAGTTGGTTACTTTAACACTAGTCAAAAACTACCAATTATCATTGGTGGTTCCAACCAATTTAGTGAAATGGTTATATTAACCAATAAAACTGGGTATTTATGAGTATACCATTAACAATTGGTTATTATAACCATTTTATTTTGGTGTAGTTTTTCACATTTGCACTGGTCAAAAACTAACCACTTGTCATTGGCAGTTTCAACCAATTTGAAATGTTTATAATCATTAATATTGGTAGTTTCAACCATTTGTTTTTGGTTAAGGTTTTACCTGCTCCCACGAACCAAAAATAACCAATTATAAATGGTAGTTTCAACCAATTTGAAATGGTTACAACCATTAATATTGGTAGTTTCAACCAGTCCATTTTTACAGTGTGATAATACGTGATAACACCGTTCTTTTCTTCGACCTCAAAACTCAGAAACACTGATGTGGAACTCAGTTGTTTTACAGTGACTACTGGGATTCCGGGAACTATAGGCAAGTAATAATAATTAGCCCGTGTAGCTTGACTCTTTGTCAGTGGTACTTGGGGAAGAGAAGAGGAGAGAAGAGGAAGTTGGGAAAATGTGGTCTCCCTTTTGTGTTTTCCTTCCGATCCTTCACCCTCTTTATGTAGGCCGTGTCGACTAATAAAATAAGAAAATTGCAGCAAAAAAATGCTTCTGCAAAAATTCTCTGCAATATTTGCGATAATTGAACTCTTAGGGATACCTGATTCTTTCGTTCTTATTATGTATTCAGCAAACTTTGCCAAATCATTTTTCTCTTCAGCTAACTTGCTCACTCCATTCTTAGCATAGACTTTTAACTGGTAATATGTGTAGGCAGACAGACTGTTGATACTAGCGAGTCTAGAGTTTTGATTGACAGTAATATTAGAACCAGTACATTCTTGTGTACATTCTTTTCCTTGGTTGTTACATTGTTTGCATTCTGCTGTGTAATACAAATCTGATCGTCCTCCATTGTCAGTAGGTGGAGACCATGTTACAGTAACAAGCGATGCATCAAGGAATGTGATGCTTAAGTTTTGCGGTGCTGAAGGTTGTCCTGTGAGAAGAAATATGTGGATAAGTTACACTGGAAAAACAGTGACGTTTTACGGAGATTAAGAAGGTTCCTTGATGTCGTTTTGATAAATGTTTTAAAAAATCTCGGTAGGGACGTGTAGTGCCGTGTCTAGGATTTTAATTCAATGGAGCTTGAGGAGCTCGAGTGATCTGGCGTGCTGTAACTAGCAAAAAAATGCCGTCAATTACGTACCATTACCTGTGCTTTGAAAAGCCATACGAAGTGTGTCAAAGTAAAAATTTTAATTAAAGTGAATTAAGAAAAAAATGCTCACCTGCACAGCTGTCAAACTTTGTTTGTTTGTCTGTCCTGTAGAAGTATGGCTTACAATCACAACTGGTTCTGCTACTGTCCTGTTCACTGTTGAGTGGACACGTGGTACAGTTGCTGTTACTGACTTTATCGCTATACGTACCAAGAGGACATACTGAAAATAAATATTACAAATAGATCATTAACAAGTTTTGACACGGGGAAAACGTGTCAAATGTGCTGGGCACATTGGATACTTTGAATAGAGTAGAAGACTATTTGGGATTTAGTCATTGTAAGACAGAAGAAAGTCCGTGGATTCAGTTTGAATATTTTTTTACGGTCAAATTGAACCAGCATAAACGAGTCTTGGTCGCAAACCCCAAAGAAAGCCTCCGTCTCTCTGAGAACCAGTGTTATGGTGGCTCCATCGGCTCAAAAACACCACACAAAACATTATTGAACAGAAGATTCTCCATCTACAGAAAAAGTTTGGTCTCGAAAATTTACCTCAGAATACCCTGCGAGCAGAGTCTCCTTTACCTTCCCCCGAGTGAGAGAAAGGAAAGAAGACTCTTTCCTTTCTCTCACTCGGGCGGAGGTAAAGGAGACTTTACTCACAGGGTAACCTCAGAATGGAAATATTACGAAAAACGTATCTCTTTTCCTACACTTCTTAGTAAATTTGCCCCCAAACAATAAAACAAGGGAACTATAAATAAACTAATATAAAACTCGTGTGAGTACTCTTTTATATGAATTATGACGCAGCAAATTCCTCGTCCACCCACTCGTTGAAGGCTTCGGCATGAAAATCCCTTTTTCATAAAAATATTCGACTAGAAATAGATACGTTTAGCTAACCAAAACAAAAATCATTACTTTAGTTATAATACAATAACATATAACTCGTGCGGGTACTGTTACTAAAACAAGTGACAGTTGATCATAGCTAGGAACAGTTGATCATAGGTAGGGACGGTTGATCATAGCTAGGAACAGGTAATCATAGCAAGGGAGAGGTGAGATATAAGTGTGGAATACTTCTATGGGAGAGTATACGTAGCGACTATATGACATTCTACCATGAAGTACATCCCTTCCAAAGAAAACAAACACTCGATCGATCGATAAAAGTCAATAAAATACACAAACTGGACGACAAACTCGATGGAGATTCAATGTTTTGGCTGGTTTCAGGTGGTTTCAAGATGGTTTCAGGTCGATTTAGGTGGTTTCAGGTGGTTTTAGGTCGTTCCTTGTTTTAGTAAATACCAGTAGTACTATTTTAGATCAATGACGCAGTAGAAATTCCTGGCCCGCCCCCATTCAAGCTTACGGCATGAATAATACGTTTTTGTCATAAAAATATTCACTAGAAATAAATATGTTTTGCTAATCAAACCTAATATCATTTTTCTTGCTAATAAAATAATATAAAACTCGTGCGAGTACTATTTTACATCAATGACGCAGTAGAAATTCCTGGCCTGTCCATTTACAATCTTTTGTTTACGTAACTAATTCGAGTTGTATCAAAAAACAAAAATCGCACTTAAAGTTTCTAATTTAGCTCCAGTTTCCAATTATCTGCTTAGAACTACCAAATTAAGTTTAAAGTAAGTTGGATTAAGGCACTCTTACCACGAAAACCACATATGTTCAACCTCTTTCACCTCTTCCGTGTCCCGATCTTACAGATCTCAACGTGCATTTTCACCTCGTGTTTCACCAATGTCAATCATGACGAGGTCCACCAATGGCATTCGTAACACTAAATTCCGATCATACCTAACTCACCAAAAACAAATGTACTGTGCCCGGAAAACAGATCTATAGTGCGGCATAAGAATCAACACGGAAACTTTGAGTCGGAATGTATTGACAACACTACAATATTAAATCTATCTATTTTACAGTAAATCCTTATGTATGTGTTACTTTACCTCTACATTCTGATCGACCACTGACTATAGCAACCTTTCCATATCCATAATCACATCCACACTCCCCGTGGTACCTATCAGTGCTCCATTCTCCATCATCTTGGCAATATCCATACAAGTCGCTCTCGTTGGTCAGCGGTTTGGTGTGTTGTGCACTGTTGCAAGACCATGTTACTTTCGTTGAGTTATCTGCAGGGGCTATGGTCAGCGGTAATTGTACGAGATTCGATGAAAGTTTGATGGAAGGACATCGATAATATTGCACGCTGACAGAAAATAGTTTCACACAACCTCCTTGGTAGTGAAAAGCAAGATATACATAAGGTTTGGAGGCATTTACCATCACTGAGAATGTTTCTTTATTCCGTCGTGCTTGATCGAGGATTCCAGTGGACAGTACTTTAGGGCTTGACGTTCCTATTTTCTCAAAAATACTAAGGTTCTTGTAGGGGTCAGGCAGATTTTCTGTGCTAAGTTGCGTACGGGACTTGTGCAGATACAAGCTAAAGTTTTGACGGCAGTATTGATTGTTTATGACAGAGCAGTCACTCATAGCATACTCTGTTATTATATCAATCCTATTAGCAGGACCAATAGAGATGGCTGCACTTGTTAACCATTGGTTTGCTTTCGGAGTATGAGGCAATGCATCACAAACAGAATATCGCACAATTTTAGATATATCACCATTGGGCCAGTCATTGTTCCACTGTGGATTACAAATAAGAGTTGCAAATATTAGTACCACAGAATTGTGTTGATAATAGTGTAGCGGCAGATTCAAAATAGGTTTCGATAAACAATAATCATTTCATTTTTATATTTTATATTTTATATTTTATATTTTATATTTATATTTTATATTTTATATTTATATTTTATATTTTATATTTTATATTTTATATTTTATATTTTATATTTTATATTTATATCTTATATCTTATATTTTATATTTTATATTTTATATTTTATATTTTATATTTATATTTATATTTTATATTTTATATTTATATTTTATATTTTATATTTATAGTTTATATTTTATATTTTATATTTATATTTTATATTTTATATTTTATATTTTATATTTTATATTTTATATTTTATATTTTATATTTATATTTTATATTTTATATTTTATATTTTATATTTTATATTTTATATTTTATATTTATATTTTATATTTTATATTTTATATTTTATATTTTATATTTATATTTTATATTTTATATTTTATATTTTATATTTTATATTTTATATTTTATATTTTATATTTTATATTTTATATTTTATATTTTATATTTTATATTTTATATTTTATATTTTATATTTTATATTTTATATTTATATTTTATATTTTATATTTTATATTTTATATTTTATATTTTATATTTTATATTTTATATTTATATTTTATATTTTATATTTTATTTTATATTTTATATTTTATATTTTATATTTTATATTTATATTTTATATTTATATTTTATATTTATATTTTATATTTATATTTTATATTTTATATTTATATTTTATATTTTATATTTTATATTTTATATTTATATTTATTATTTTATATTTTATATTTTATATTTTATATTTTATATTTTATATTTTATATTTTATATTTTATATTTTATATTTTATATTTTATATTTTATATTTTATATTTTATATTTATATTTATATTTTATATTTTATATTTTATATTTTATATTTTATATTTTATATTTTATATTTTATATTTTATATTTTATATTTTATATTTTATATTTTATATTTTATATTTTATATTTCATATTTTATATTTTATATTTATATTTTATACATATAGTGCATACTTGTATCAAATCTTTTACGCCGTATATCATACCTGATCTATACCAACTCCACTTGGCCCAGTTGCTCTCCAAGACCATGTCCACTGAGAAGATGATATCTTTTTTGGCACAGTGATTAAATTTACTAAAAGACAAAGTTAAAGTATAGAAAAGCTGATGATACATTTTTCGTTTTAAAGATATTAATCCAACGTTTGAATCAAATACTCACCGCTTTCCGCTCTTGTATGTACTGGCAGATTATGAACGACCAATAAAAATAAGAAGATTATTTTGCAGATTCTCGCATTCTTTGATAAATGCATTTTGAATGACAACCGGTTGATGATTCCGAGCACATTTTTATTGAATGACTGAAAGTAAAAGCAAAAACTAGAATAAATTAAAATACATAACACAACATCATCTCTCATCTGATAATAATAAATAATACTAATAAATAGACATTTTGTTGGCTTATCAGTAATTTATCATTAGTTAGAGTGAAGTCATTAAACCCGTTAAATCAGATAAATAGATTGTTTCAATAAGTTGGACGCGAGGCGTGTTAAGACATAAGACTCTTTATTACTTGTCATTTATAGCAATACTTGTGTAAACATTTAACACTTATTTACTGGGACCGAGGGAAACAGTATGTTTTGTGGTCCCGAGACCGCTGATGTTTCACGAGGCGAAGCCGAGGGAAATATTAGCGGTCGAGGGACCACAAAACATACTCGGCTTTCCCGAGGTCCCAGTAAATAAGTGCTTTATTATCATACCAAGTGTCAAAGAGAACAAAACATCCTTTTTCCTTGCATTTGCGTAAAACGATTTCAACAGTTCATTGAGGTCATCTTTGTCCATGTTTTCAAAATCTTGAGGTTGGCATATTTCCCCACAAAATTCTCGTAAAATCTTGACTGCTTATTTAGTCGATTTTTTTGTCCATGTAGAATCCTTGTCTTCTTGTAACTTATATATTTCCGCCTCTCCGCGGCAAGAAAATCTGGAAGACTCTATGTGCAATCTGATGTTTCGTGAAAGAAATCGTGTGAATGAATTTTGCAAACGCGCGCTCAAATGTTTTGCTTTCTGGTTTCCGGTTTTTATATTTTTTCAATCACGTGACTTTCGGTTTTGTTATTCCCGGTCCATAACATAATATTCCCCTCCCAGAATGGTCGCCAGGAAACAGTCGAATTTCTTCACGTTCACGTGACAAACTCTCGACCAATAGAAATTGAGGAACATTGAACTTTGACACTTGGTATATAATAATATGTGTTGTATTGGCTTACATCCACGGTTACAAGTCATTTTAATTTTATTTTCATTTTTTTCATTAAAATGACTTGTAACCGCGGGGATGTAACCCAATACAACACATAATGTTTACACAAGTATTACTATAAATGACAAGTAGTACGTCATATCATGACAAAGATTTTCAATAATCAGCTGTGTATCTTTACTAATAATATATAATACTAATAATTAGGCATTTTCTTTACTTACTAGTAATTTATTATTAGTTAGAGAAAAGTCATTAAACTCGTTAAATAGATATTAGACTAGTTAATACATATTAGTAGACCCTAGCCCATTGTTTTCTTAACTTGTGTCTATTTGACTATTACACGTTGACTAGTATGTTTTGTTTCACCAGATAAATGCCTTCACTCTAATCAGCCGGTATACTCGGCATAGGCCTTAGTTGATAGGCCGTAGTTTATATTTAATTTATGTTATGCAGCTGAGCTTACATGATGGCCATGATTGGTCTATAAATAGAATAAAACAGACTGGACAATGGTAAATTTATGTACCATGTAATGTTTAATAAACGAGCAGGAGTGTTTTATCGGGTATAAAACACGAGGCGCAGCCGAGTGGTTTTAGACCCGATAAAACACGATCTGCGAGTTTATTAAACGGCTTAGAAAACTCATGATGTATGTTCTCAAATTGTACAGATTTTTTACGAATTGAACCAAGTTTGATAGAGAAAATGCAAGTTAAAGTTTATGCAAATGAAGACGAATCTATATCAAATATAAAACCTCCTTCATGGTCATGATTTCTATTCTGTTTTCTTCATGAATTATTAATGAGCTTAATACTGAGTTTTCTAGAGTAATAATGATGATAAATGATCATGTATTAGATGTATATGTTTATCTCGATTTTCTGAATCTAACAGCTCAGAAACGTATCATTTCATGTTGAATTTTGGAACAAATATTTCGCTCATTTCCGCCTTGCTGAGTTGCAGAGCAACATCCGATATGTCACTGTTCTTCGATAAAATAAGTTAAGATCTTAATAAGACCACCTAAATTTACATACAATAAGCCTCAATAAAAATTAAAAAATAATATTAATAATTTATTATGTCTTACCATGGCAGGAAATTCTTTGATCCATGCCATCTTCACATTTTTTTTAAGTGAAGTGCACAAGAGTTCTTAAATATATTTGCTAGCTTTCCTTTAAGGTCATAGTTTGCAATAGGAGCTCATTATCAGCCAATCACAGCACAGGTAGCCCAAGCTTGGGTTCTGTGGTGTCCTGTTATAAGAAAATGTATGGGGATTCATCATGAATTTCAATAAAATCATTGAAACGTGAAATAAAGCCTCGAAATTTTACCCGATCATTGAGAAATAGCACTTCTTTCGCTCTGTGTGGTTATTTTTTGAATTTAGGCCGTTTTAAGATTTTTTTGCCCACCAGTAAGAGATAAGAGAATGTTTGAGACTTGAGTCCCAAAAGCGAGCCATCACGAGTCTTTGAAACCTCGTACGCCAAATTTTAGTCATAACCCTTCTCTCACATCCCTATAGATCCGAGAAAGTCGCATTAGAGATTAGTCTTCGCGTCTTTAAGCCATGAAATTTGCCTGTATTCACATACTACCTCGCTTGTTCTGACCCATACTTGGAGCTCACTGTACACCAGTTCAACGGATTTCCTTCTGCAACCGACCCGAGGTCACGCCGGAAGTCTTCGTATCGTAAATGCAGATTTGGATATAGGTTAAATATTTTTGTATCTTAGGCCGGTAAATAATACACTCACCATAATTTCGAAGAAAGACTACTATGGTGAGGGATGTGAGAGAAGGGTTATGACTAAAATTTGGCGCTGGAAAGAAAATTCGAAGACGTACGAGGTTTCAAAAACTCGTGATGGCTCGCTTTTGGGACTTTTTGGGAATTGGCTAGATACGTAATAACAGATAACTTGATGTCATTATCTGATGACTTTTAGCGGAAAACAGTGTGTAAAATAATGATTTGTTGAATATGTTTTGAATCCTCCGGTTGAAGTGGAGTGTGGGAAAACGGATAACCCCTTCTCTTCCTACGCAAACATCCATTATGATATCTCTAAATATCGTAGAAGGATAGCTCCTTTATCTTTCGGAGTTCTGTTCGCAAACCTCAAACCCCAGGAATTTTGATTTCCGGATACGCTCTATAGGCGTTCACTCGGGCTTCGTTTTCAGCAATAAAGCGAAAATGGACAAGGTGACCCGAAAACGTACGTTAAATATGCGCAAGAGTTCGACGTGGCATGTAAACGCATGAAAAGAAGACCAGCAATAGCATCTTCTCCTTCCCAAGTTTTGTAGCTCAAACTTCAATCTTTAATCTACAGAAATTTTGGTTTTTGAATAAATTATGAATAAAAATTTTCTCCTTTCCACTTCTGCTTCTCAAGCATCATCACATCCCTATAATTTTTATTTCTGCAAGAGACAACTGTACCATATGGACAAGCCCATTATATTCACAGGTAGCCCAAGCTTGGTTTCTGTGGTGTCATGTTATAAGGAAATGTATGGAGATTCATCAAAACTTTCAATAAAATCATTGAAACGTGAAATAAAGCCTCGAAATTTTACCCGATCATTGAGAAATAGCACTTCTTTCGCTCTGCGTGGTTATTTTTTGAATTTAGCCCATTTTAAGATTTTAACCACGCAGAGCGAAAGAAGTGCTATTTCTCAATGATCGGGTAAAATTTCGAGGCTTTATTTCACGTTTCAATGATTTTATTGAAAGTTTTGATGAATCTCCATACATTTCCTTATAACAGGACACCACAGAAACCAAGCTTGGGCTACCTGTGTTATATTAAGCTTCAAATTAATTCAGTCAAAGTGCAAAACGAATGAACTCGGACAACAACAACCTTAGCACGGTTGATAAATAACGAAAGAACGACTGCTGAATCCAGGTAGATTTTGAATATTTTTATAACTTATACAAAACCAAAACAACCACCAATAAACTAGTATTGGATTTTTGTTAGTGGACTGAGTATCATGTAAGAAAAGTAGTCTTAGTGTAAGTTGATTTCGGCTTGAATAAAGCAGGTATTTTATTGTGCAAAATAATGTGGCTTAATGTGGATAACATCTTACTGACAGAGAAGAAAATAGTGAATTGATACTTGAGTTGTATACTACTTAATTGATTACAATACTGATTGTTTACGAAGAATATAGTTGTACTAAAACGAATATCCAAAACCTATATGGAAAACATTGTCATAGCACTCTGACATTATTGCACGTACGCTTTTTCTTTATCGATTTCTTTCTTTATTTTTATTTTATTTTATTTTATTTTTTATTCCTTTCTTTTCTTCTTTTCTTTTCTTTTTTCTTACTATTCCTTTAAGATTTATAGGGAAAGACCTTCATGCAATATTATCTGCTTTCTTAGAACATATCATTTGTAAGATGATTAGCTTGTGCCTGAATTCGTTCTTTCCCTTTTCTTTGAGTTTTTTTATTCAATAAACCTTCCATCTTGCATTTATTTTCATTTTTTTATTTCAGCGTTCTTTTCTTAATTAAGTCGTTTGTTCTGTTGTCATTCGTTTTCTCCCTTTCCTTTTCTTCCCATATTTATTTTTCTTCTTCCTATGTTTTCTTTTTCTTTGTTTGATTCTCTCGTTCGTCCCTCTTTTCCGTTTTTCTTCATTAATTTGCATCCATTTGTTTTTGGTTTTTTTTCTCGCATTTATTTTTTTTTCTTCTCTCTCTTTCTCTCTCTATCGCTATTTTATTTTTTCTTTATTAGTTTATACTTCCCTTTTTCAGTTTCATATCAGAAACAATGTAGTATTCTACAGTTTCTTCAACAAACATACCGCACTACTACCTAAACAGTCTTCATTTCCTTACACACCATTTCAGAATGGTACGTAATCACTCATATTTCCACACAAAATGGAGACTTAATAACCTTAGATACGAATAACGATATGTCTCATTGCTCAACGCACCGATGCTAATCATCTCCAGGAAGCCAATGTGACAGTTAATCAGTGCAATCACCATTCCAACCTAACCTTCTGACTATACTCTAAATATGGTGCTTCTATTTGAAGAGAAAATTAAACAGCTTCATTGTCTTCAAAGTATTTTATATTTATATTAAAGTAAAAATCAAGGCCTTATATTTGCTACACTGCGTTTTAATTAGGCTAGCGATCAAGCTCTCTTGGCGGTAAATAGTTTGTAATTATCGGCACACTAGAATTTGAAAATGTCCGTTGTAATAGCTCTCGTGTATAAAACAAATATCAGCGAATATTGTGTAGGTTTATTGTTACTATTAGCCGCTTATCAACGTTGGCAGTCTTATCAGTGTCTTTATACATGGGATACATACTTTAAAGTACATTGGGTTTTTTGAGTCTATTGATTGAAATGATAACCAAATCTACTCCCTCTGATGATTGAGTTTGTTTTTCAAATGTTTTCAATTTTTCTATTCTTATTCTTATTCGTCTTTTCTTCTTTTTCATTAATTCGCGTTAAAAAATAAAATAAATTAAAATAAAATAAATTCGAAAAACTCTTTGGCTTTCCATTCCAATAGAATAAATAAGTATGTTACCATTTTACTCGTTTTTTCCTTTTTATCTGATTTCATTAACAGAATTTATTGTATTTCTTTTTCAAATCTCCTCTTTCGTCCAGAATATAAATGAGAAGGCATAACGAATCCTTCATTCATTTTGATTTGATGATATGATTTTTTTCTTTTTTTCTTGATTTTTCATTCTCATTACATTCCTTTTCTTAACTTTGCTTTATTTACTCTCATTTCTTTCTTTCTTTCTTTCCTTCCTCCTTCCTTTCTTCCTTCCTTATTTCTTTCTTCTTTCTTTCTTTCTTTCTCTCTTTCTTTCTTTCTTTCTTTCTTTTCTTTCTTTCTTTTCTTTCATTTTTTTTCCTTTTTCTTTTTCCTTTTTCCTTTTTCCTTTTCTTTTTTTTCTTTTTTTCTTTTTTGTTTCAGTTTGATAATCTTGTTTCTACCATCTTCATTTCTCATTTCCCCTTCATTCATTTTCATTACCATTTTTTCTTTCATTTACGATCCACAGTTCCGAGTACTATTTTAAAATGCGATCCTTCTAAAGAGATTTCTTCTTCTTCTTCTTTTTTTTTTTTTTTTTTTTTTTTTGCTTCAGTTTGATAATCTTGTTTTCTCCCATCTTCATTTCTCATTTCTCCTTCATTCATTTTCATTTCTATTTTTCTCTCATTTTACGATCCACAGTTCCGAGAGTAATATTTAAAATTTCGATCCTTCAAGAGATTTAATGAATTTTTAAACAAAACGGCAACGGCAACGGCAAATCAATCATTTTAATCTCGTTTTCGGGAAGCAAGATATAAATATGGCTTATTACCTTGATGTCACTAATGATTTTAAAGTTTCCAATCACATTAGGACAATGCATAAACAACACTCTGAATTTCTGCACTTCATCGGCTTTGTCAGGAATGTACGATAAGAACTATAATAATCAAGAATAAATCAATTATTTCGCCAAGACGAGTTTATTTGATTTTAGAATGGAAAGAAATCTGCTTACACCGAAAATGTCTATTATTCTTCACGATTCCAGTGCAACTTATGTTAGAAAAGGAAAGAAAGAAAGAAAGAAAGAAGAAGGGGAAAGGAAAAAAAGAAAGAAAGAAGAAAAGTAAGAAAAAAGAAAGGAAAAGAAAGAAAGGAAAGAAAGAAAGGAAAAGGAAAGGAAAGGAAAGGAAGGGGAAAGTAAAAAATAAAAATAAAAATAAAAGGAAGAGGGAAGAAATGGACGACAGACGAATGAACGGTTGGCTGGGAAAAAAGAAGGAATGCAATAAAGGTAAAAGAAAAGAAAGAAGGAAAGAAAAAATAATGAAAGGAAGCATTCAATCCAAACAAATAGAAACAATACAAAAGACCCTTTCCAAAACACGCTTGAAAAAAAGAAAAAAAAAAAGCCAATTGTTGTCTCTGCAAAGGATCCTTTTGATAATCAAAGTAGGATTATTCACACGGGATATAACTTATTAAATCATGACACCTTGATCAAACCTGACATCGTTTTTCCTATTCTAGTTCTCCTTACTTAGTCCTTTAACAAATGTGGAGACAGATTATTTCACCTTCATTGCTTCATTACTCTTTACTTCCAGCTTTGGAGCCAGAAATCCGACCCCCTGCTATTTACAGAATAACATTTCAGAAATGTAATGAAACAATTTAACTCTCATTGCATTTTTGAAGCCGATTTCCCATCCTGATCACCAAAACAACAACAATGTACATTCCTAACGTAAACAGTGAAGACTAATATCCCCTAAGTTACGAAGCTTAGGTCAGTTCGTGCGATTCTCTTCCGGAAGTAGATATATCAAATAAGCTCGGCTCGTGTTTTGTCCATTTGGGTTTTTATTGAGCACGCATATCGAAGATTATCTTTTGGCGCCTTTTGAACTTACTTTAGGGTCAGAAATATAGAGGTAGTGCGTTAATAAACATAGCTTTACCTTGTCTTATTGATTTTTTTTGAACGTTGATGTAGTAATGTGCCTTAGGGGATCTGTACATTATGTTATCTGAGTTGAAGTTGGAGCGGTGAAGGAACCTGGTTATCAATTCGAGACAAGCGTGGGAGAACTGTAGATAAGCTACAAAAAACTATAAGAGGTTCGATGAGAGAACTTGAAATCTAGACAACTTGGCATACAAAAAAAGAAAACATTGGATTTGAAGACAATTGATGAGGTGATGTGTCGTCATGTATTATCATGACTTAATAGTCCGCCCTTACTGTTTGAACTGGACACGAAAGATCAGCGTGATTGGCGCGCAATGGTACAAGCAAGTACACCCCAGGCATCATTAAAGTGTTAGTGTACCATAAGGAACGAGGAAGGCACAGGCTTTCGAACGCTTCTATGGTACTGCTGTGGCTTTTCACGTTAAGTAACTATAGGCTATGACTATGTGCTTAATTATTTGGTATGCAACGATATCACTAAAATTTTGAAGGTTAAAGAAAAAGAATCACTTAGACTGTGTGGATTATGATGATTTTCGCAAGTGCTTGTACTCTTGAATACGACTCTGCTCCTCTCTCAAAAAAAAAACTTCCATTAGTCCCCGGTCACGAAGAACAAACCATCATGATTAATTATTATTTA
The DNA here is from genome assembly GCA_011057435.1 of Actinia equina. Lineage (NCBI taxonomy): Eukaryota > Metazoa > Cnidaria > Anthozoa > Actiniaria > Actiniidae > Actinia > Actinia equina. The sequence continues at coordinate 50,875 of WHPX01001029.1, forward strand.
TTTATTTTCCCGTTCAAATTAGAAGTAAAACGTTTTTTTTTTATTTTTTTGCATAAAAGATTGCGAGAATTTATCGCCTACCGGTGATTCTATTTTTACTGCAAATACAGGGAGTCGTTACCATTTCGAATGACTTTCAAATGCTAGGCACGTCTCCAGTCGTCAGTAAGGATGGCTCATAATTCTCCTAGGGAGTTTAATTAATTTGTACGTATCTAAACAGAGAGCTTATTCTGCGCGACTGAATTCACTTGGAAACTTTATTAAAGGATACGGTGTTGAACGGATAAAATATTGACGAGTCAAGAGGGGAAGCCTACCGTAACTAAAGCTAAAAAATCAGTAAGGAGAGAGGAGGAGACTTTGAAAGCCGTCAAATTTCAGCCCTTATTTTTAGATCCTAAAACAAGTCGATTCCTTCTTGCCTCCCGCCTGTGCCATTCTGGAATTACGTATTTTCAGTCCATTTTCACGTATATTATCGTATTACTTTGCTTTGTTCTAGGAGTTTGTAGTTATTCATTACGTGACAACAAAAAGCTATGAGCAGAAACAGCATTAACGAAAATAGAGATTTTGAAAAAAATAGATTTGAAGCATTGGAATTCTCTTCCAAAATCTGGGTTGTCGTAAAAAAAACAATAAACGTGTTTCCTACCCTATATCGATTTATAAAAAAAAACACGATTTCTCGGTTGACCTTAATGTAATAATGAAAGCAATATCCCCTTCAACAGTTCACGATGCGTCCTGCCCAGGGCACTGTGACAGGGATCTTAGTCTTTCGCGCCCCGAGGTGGTCTGCAGGTAGTCTGCACTCCTACCTGCAAGATAATAATAGCCTCTCCCCCTAAACAGAAAATAGCGGCTATGCTTGCGTTAGCA
>WHPX01001030.1:0-111838 GCA_011057435.1 Actinia equina
GTGACTATCTAACCGAGCGTCCCTTTTGAAGCACGTTGGAACTAGTGTTACCACCCTGTTTCTTTTGAAGCGGGTGAACTATGTTTAAGCCGAGCGCCTTTTTCAAGCGTGGTGGAACCAGTTGTTAACCGAGCTGTCCTTTTGAAGCGTGGTAACTAGTTATAACTACATCGCTTTTGAAGCGTGTGAACTAGGGTGTTAACCGAGCGTCTTCCTTTTTTGAAGCGTGGGAACTATTTGTTAAACCGAGCGTCCGTTTTTGAATCGTGTGAACATTTCTAACCTACATACAGTCCTTTTGAAGCGTGTGAACTAAGTGTTCCGAGCGTCCTTTTGAAGCGTGTGAACTAGTGTTAACCGAGCGTCCCTTTTGAATGCGTGTGAACCTAGTAGTAACCTACATCCCTTTTTGAAGCGTGGTGAACGATGTTTACCGCAGCGCTCCTTTTGAAGCGTTGTGAACTAGTGTGTAACCGACGTCCTTTTGGAAGCGTAAGAATATCGCTATCCGACCCCTCCTTTGAAGCGTGTGAACTAGTGTTAACTAATCGTCTCTTTTTGAACGTGTGAACTAGTTCTAACCGAGCGTCCCCTTTGATCGTTGTGAACTAGTGTTATCACCGAGCGTTCTTTTGAGCGTGTGAACTATTGTTAACCGAGAGTCCTTTGGAGCGTGTGAACACGTGTTAAACCGATGCCGTCCTTTTGAAGGCGGTGAACTAGTTATGAACCCTACAGTCCTTTTGAAGGCGTGTGGAACTAGTGTTACCCGATCGTCCTTTTGAAGGGCGTTTGAACATAGTTTTAACCGAGCGTCCTTTTGAACGTGTGGAACTAGTTTTATAACCTACGTCCTTTGAGCGTGTGAACTAGTGTTAACCGACCATGCCTTTTGAACGTGTGAACTAGTGCTACCCGCCATACCTTTTGAACGTGTGAACTAGGCTACCCGACATCCTTTTAAGCGTGTGCACTAGTGTTAACCGACGTCCTTTGAGCTTATGGAACTATTGCTACCGACCATACCTTTTGAAAGCGTGTGAACTAGTGCCTAACCGAGCGTCCTTTTGAGCGTGTGAACGATTGCTAAACCGAGCGTCCTTTTGAAGCGTGTGACAGTTCTAATCGTCGCTTTTGAAGCGTTGTGAACTAGTGCTTACCCAAGCGTCCTTTTGAAGGTGTGAACTATTTCAACTCGGCCTTTTGAATCGTGTGACTAGTGCAACCGCGCGTCCTTTTGAGCGTGTGAACTAGTGTTAACCGACCATCCTTTTGAAGCGTGTGAACTAGTTTGTACCCTACAGTCCTTTTTGAGCGTGTGAACTAGTGTCTAACCGAGCGTCCTTTTGAAGCGTTGTGAACGTAGTGCTAACCCGAGCGTCCTTTTAGCGTGTGAACTAGTCGAACCGAGCGTCTTTGAAGCGTGTTAACTAGTTCTAATGTTCCGTTTGAAGCGTCTCCGAGTGCTACCGATCGTCCTTTTGAAGGTTGTGAACTAGATGCTAACCGAGCGTCCCTTTTTGAAGCGGTGTGCAACTAGTTTCTAATCGTCCCGTTTAAGCGTGTAACGAGTGCTAACCGAGGTCCTTTTGAAGGGTGGAACTATTGTGGCGAAGCGACGTCCTTTTTGAAGCGTGTGAACTAGTGCTAACTGACCGCCTTTTGAAGGGTGTGAACTAGTGTTCACGATCGTCTTTTGAATCGCGTGTGAGCTAGTTATACCTACAGTCCTTTGTTGAATGCCGTGTGACTAGTTGTTAACCGAGGCGTCCTTTTGAAGCTTGTGAACTAGTGTTACGCCGGCGTCCTTTTGAAGCGTGTGACTAGTATATAACTCAGTCCTTTTGAAGCGTGTGAACTAGTGTTACCGACCAATCCCTTTTGAAGCGTGTGAACTAGTGCTAACGCGACCATCCTTTGAAGCGTGTGACTAGTGCGAACTGACCATCCTTTTTGAAGCGTGGACTACGTGTTAAACCGACCTTCCTTTTGAAGCTTATGAACTAGGTGCTACCCGACCATCCTTTTGAAGCGTGTGAACTAGTGCTAACCGAGCGTCCCCTTTTGAATCGTGTGAAACTAGTTGCTAACCGGCGTCTTTGAAGCGTGTGAACTATTCGAACGTCCTGTTGAATGCGTGTGAACTAGTGCTAACCGAGCGTCCTTTTGAAGGGTGTTACTAGTTTCTAATCTGTCCTTTGAACGTGTGAACTAGTGCTAACCTGCGCGTCCTTTTTTTAAGCGTGTGAACTAGTGTTACCGACCATCCTGTTTGAAGCGTGTGAACTAGTTGTAACCTACATCCTTTGAAGCGTGTGAACTAGTGTCTAACCGAGCGTCCTTGTGATCTTGTGAACTATGCTAACCGAGCGTCCTTTTAGGCGTGTGACTAGTGCTAACCGAGCGTCCTTTGAGCGTGTGACTAGTTCTAATCGCCTTTTGAAGCGTGTAAACTAGTGCTAACCGAGCGTTCTTTTGAAGGGTGTTAACTATGCTACCCGCGTCCTTTTGTGAAGTCGTGTGTGAACTAGTTCATGAATGCGCTTTTGAACGTGTGAACGAGTGCTAACCGAGGGTCGTTTCGAAGGGCCTGTTGATACTATTGCTCAACGCCGTAGCGTCCTTTTGGACATCGTGTTTAACTAGTGTCTAACTGACCGTCCTGTTGGAAGGTGTGCACTGGTTTAACCGAGCGTTACCGTTTATGAAAGCGGTGTAACTAGTGTTCACCGACCGTCCTTTGAAGGGTGTAACTCGTGTTACGGACTGTGCCTTTTGAAGCGTGGTTCACTAGTGCTAACCGTCTCATCCTTTTTGAAGCGTGTGAACTAGTGCTAACACCATCCTTTTGAGGCGTGTTGAACTATTTGCTAACCGACCATCCTTTGTGAAAAGCGTGTGAACTAGTGCTAACCGACCATCCTTTTGAGCGTGTGAACTAGTGCTAACCGACATCCTTTTGAAGCGGTGTGAACTAGTGTTAACCGACCGTCCTTTTGAAAGCTTATGACTATTGTAACCGACCATCCTTTTGAAGCGTTTGGAACTCAGTGCTACCCGATCGTCCTTGTTGAAGCGTGTGAACTAGTGCTAACCGAGCGTCCTTTTGAAGCGGGGGAACTAGTTCTCATCGTCCGTGAAGCGTGTGAACTAGTGCTAAACCGAGCGTCCTTTTGAAGGGTGTGAACTAGTTCTAACGTCCTTTTGAGCAGTGTGAACTAGTTGCTTTAACACGGCGTCCTTTTGAAGCGTGTGAATAGTTTAACCGACCCTCCTTTTGAGCGTGTGGAACTATTGTAAACCTACAGTCCTTTTGAAGCGTGTGAACATTGCTAACCGAGCGTCCCTTTTGGAAGCGTGTGAACTAGTGCTAACCGAGCGTCCTTTTAGGCGTGTGACACTAGTGCTAACCGAGCGTCCTTTTGTGTAAGCGTGTGGGGGAAAAAAAAAAAAAAGACTAGTCTATCGTCTCCTGGTTGAAGCGTGTGAACTAGTGCTAACCGAGCGTCTTTTTTGGGGGGGAAGCGTGTGAACTAGTTCTACCGACCGTCCGTTTGAAGGTGTGAACTAGTGCTAACGACCGGCCTTTGAAGCGTGTGAACTATTGCTAACCCGACCGGTCCTTTTGAAGCGTGGTGAACTAGTTAATAACCTATCTCGATTTACCACTCTTTTATTCTTTATTCTTTTAAGTTTTGGAGGAGTGTTGGGGCAGCAGTTCTAGTATTATCGCACCCCCCCCACCCTCCCCCCCCATTGAAAATGTATTTTATTATTTTAATGAATTACCTAATTTAGCTTGCATACTTTGTATATCTACGATAAGTGGTGTCACCTTTTGTTTCAATAAGTTGGATTATTATTATTATATGCTTAACTCAATGTACGTTCTTGCCATATAAAGCTTTCGAATATTAAAGAGAGGCAAAGACTTGATATATGTTGCATACAGGGTACCGTCAGATCACAGAGTCCAAGGACTTGGCGGCCATCTACAAAGGTACGGATTATTAATTTTATTAATTTTATATACCAGATATGAATAGGCCAACAAGCCTAGTGCTTGGTGGTCCTGCACCACAGTGGGGGGGGGGGGGTGGGAATTATACCAAGCTTTCCCAAAAAAAGGTCAAAAAATGCCCGGGGTTTGCCCTGGAGGTTTCCTTGGGGGTGATGGGCACCTTTGGAATTGACTCTAAACTCCACTAATTTTCCAAAGTGCCTTTAGAATTAAGAATAACAAGAATATTTAGATCAAGCAAATCAGCATAATACATACTATTAACAAATATTATCATGCATAATATCCCAAATTAAGCTAAATTATTAGTTATAATATACCTTACTCATTAAAACCAATAAAATAAAATAAAAAACTGTCAGTCTAGCAGTATAGTCAAAATGAAAACGCCACCATTGAGTCTTAGACAATAATATTACTGCTCAAAACAGCGGTGATAATGACTTTCCCAAAATTTTCCAAATAAATCAAAAGTTAGTAAAACACTAAACCTTGAATTTTTATTTCTGATTTCGTGTGTTAAGATAATTTTTCTCAGGCCTCATTGATATGGGAAGGTTTACCACACCACTCGAAAACGTAATTGTTAGTATCTAATTTACAACATACACACATCACTCACATGTTGCTTTTTATGGAGGGAGGAGGAAACTTGGAGATCCGCGGAGAAAACCCTCTGTGGCAAGGGAGAGAGACAACACATCAAACAACTCACCTCACAGAATGTCCCAGTCTGAGCCATGGCTCAAATGCGTATCCACATGTTGAAAGGTGATTCGTAAACCACTACGCCACGCCTGCCACCCCCCATCTCTTTCTGTCAGTTTTAGTGACTTTCCTCTATAGTAACATCTGTACCGTTCATGGTTTCTTAGAGCTGCACTGGATCATGCCGTGACAGACGAAAAAAAAAAAAAAAAAGAAAAAATCTTACAAGTGAAGCCAACTGGTAGCTATATACAGAATATCTAAGATACCCCTTCCGTCTACACCGAGAAAAGAAAAAATTTTTTTTTTTTTACCAATCCGAACATGAACTCTTCGATGATATACTTACCCTACTTTCAACCGGGTCATCTGACTGTACTCTCCCAACAATTCACTTCCAATTATTACTCTGAGCTTTTTCAGAAGGAAAGGGGCCAAGTTTATAAATGGGGCTTCGTCTTATTGTCGTCAGCCGCATCTCCTTTCGCGTTCACAGCGCAGGCGTTGCTTCTATGTAGTGCCATGCGTGATAGTAATGCATCGTAAACACTGGTCTAAGAGTAATTGTGGATTGTCTCAAGGTCTTGTTGCTACTGCGAATACTATGGAGTCGATGGTGTTCACAGTTAAAGATAAAGCCCGAAGTTCAATGGCAGTCATGCGTCTATGTTGACTTGTTTGCAAGAGACTGTTATTTTCTTTGGTTGTCCCTTGGCAGGCCCCCAATAGCCTTCCTTTCATTCACTTCTAAGTTCTTTTGTTCGTGTCAGCTAACTGTAGTCCTCTCCAAGGAACAGGTCATCTGTTTTCAAGTCCTCTCAGACGTTCTCATATTATTCCATATATTTTTAATTTCATTTTCACTAAAACCTTTTTCATTTTGTTGGGCCGTGTTTTCCCATTTCAACTAATTTCATTCTAAGAGTGTTAGACGGTTACTTCAATACATTGCAAACTCGCACAGTTTCAACTGCTTGGGTGCGCTAACAAATTGGTTTCTATTACTTGCAGTAGAGATATGTTTCATTGTGCAGAATTTGAAAACTGTACAGTCTTTTGTTTCGTTTAAGGTGTGACTCCGATGCAACAATGCAAATTTGGGTGGCAAGCTGATTGGCCTGGAAATTTCAAAATGTACAGTACGGTGCAGCCATGTTCACATAATAAATGTGTTTTTTGGGCGCGCCAATGTGCAGATTAATAAGTATTCAACTCAGATTTGTTTTGCATGCAACGTTGCGTGCCTTTGCACCGTGTGTCACCACACCTTTACAGTTGTATGTCTAGAAAACATCCTGTTATTCTCAAGAGAATGCCACATAGCTGAACGTGGTAAACTGTGAGTGATTAAACCAATTCCAAAGAACTATTTTATTTGATATGTTCCCTTCTTTTTAAATGATAATAAATATCAGTTTTTATATAAATGCAAAATATATATATGATTCCAACGTAACTGATTTGTGCTTAGGGATTTGAGGTTGTAAAAAATTAAAGGTTTTCGCATGATTTCACATAATCTAAGAGTAATCTAATCTAATCAAATAATTAAATATTGATAGTAAACAGTGTGCCAAAGGATTACTTTTATTATTTTTTCTCGATTATGATATTAATAATCGTGGATGTGTGTATATAATACGCTACCTTGTTGTGAACCGTGACTAGCAGCTTCAGTGACAACAGCTTCTCTGACATCATTTCTTAAAACTTCTTCTTCTCACCTGTAATACCTTGGCAAACAATTCTGCAGTTGGTACCGATGCTCTTTATAGTTGCTATTCCTTATGTATTTCGCAGAATTCTAGAAACCGGGGCATTTCACTCTAATGGGATAGCATTTTCAATCGTTAAAAAGAGCAAAGATGAACCAAGAGAAAGTGGCTTGAAGCAGTTAGAGATCAAAGAGAAAGAACTTTTTAATAGAGACGGCGGCAGATTCTGCCAGCAAATTACATAATCTTTGTTGTATTTTCCATGCTCGTTTTTTCAGGTTTGTGAGTGCGATTTTTTTCTCGACCATATGTCACGTTTGATCTCGTATTTGTTTGTTATATTAGGCAGATTAAGATTCCCGTTTTTCTTTCCGCAAATCGACTTGCATCAATAGCGTCCCTTTCCGGTAATAGTTCTTTTTGATGGCTTTGTAAATCTGTAGGTGTTTTGATCCTCTTGTTTGCCTGGTATTTGATGTCGTGAAAATAGTCAAAATTACAATAGTTTGAGGACCTTAACTTTTTGATATGTTTTGACTTAGCATCGCCTAGTTGCCCCCCATCAACCGCTTGTTTGCCCCCAGTCAACTCCAAAATGTCCACGTGATTGATATAACTGATTAACGTTCAGAAATATTATTGACCTAGAAGTAAATCTTTTTGTTATAACCCATTCGGAAATAATGATTCTACACAGTTTGTATACCTGTAGTCAGTGTTCAAAGGGCGCGATTACGAGGGATGCTTTGCCTCACAAACTGCAAGACTAATTACACGGTGCATGGAGCGCGATCGTTGCCCAAAGTAAGAAACGAATTCTACTTCTGCAACGATTGCTGCAGCTGGTCTCGGCAGCAATTTCGAATTGCTCTTTAGCCTTACACGTCGGCTCAATGCTCCATACAAACCTTGTGTCGCAAGTCCGTACCGAGACAAATTAAAAATATTGTCCGTGTAGTCCACTCTTTAGGGAAAATCTTTTTTTAATATCTTACTCTTGTATACCCACTCACTATATGTAACGTGTAGTGCTGCGTATTTTTGCCAATGTGGTCTTCATTTTTGCATATTAATTTTCAGTTGTTAATATCTCTGCAGAGATCCGGCCAGCCATTTTGGATGATTAGCAAAAGATACCTAGAATATCTTTTGTAAATCATCCAACATGGCGTTTGGTAAAACCATCAATACAGTCATACGTAAACCTGCTCTAAACCAGTGGACCTATGCAAAAGGTCAGAGCCCTACACCCCCATGTCTTTCTTCGCTAGATCAGCGAGCAATCTTCGATCAATTTTCCAGTTCTCGTCAGAGAAAGTCCTCAAAACACAAAATCATGCGGTTTTATGACCAACCCATAGTTGTCTCGTAGAACTTCCCTTTACACCATTCTTCGAATTTGGCGCGAGGCTTCTTGGTTGTCATTGTGCCCCTCTTTTCAATATAATGCAGCGCATATTTTCTGGTATAAGCGCCTTCATCGGAACACCACCAGCGATGACTTTATCAACATTTTGGGTGTGCTCTAAAACTCCTTCAATCCTCAATGGTTGTATGGAGTCAGAGCACATTGATGACAGTATCCATTCTACCATGGAGTTTTTGAGCCTTCCTTCTAGAGTGATGAGTGCCAAGTCCTTGTGCGGTGCCTCGTTAGGCACGCTCTTGGGATCAGGTTCTTTTAGATTTTTTAGCAATCCTCGATTCATAAAGGACACGGGTTCGCTTCGCACACACAGCCTCCTACAAAAGAAAAATGCCCGTACATTTTTTACTTTTTCATCTATTACGCGGGTAAGACTCAAAAAATCATGTGGCTCATAGCCCTCCAACGAAAGATAACACCGTATTAATGCCATGGAAGACATAATAGAAGAAGCCTAAGAAGAAAAAGGAGAGGGAGGAGAAGAAGAAGGAGAAAGAAGAAAGAAAAGATATAAGACGAAGATAAGAAGAAGAAGCATAAGCGAGACGGAGGAGGAGAAGACTGATAAGGAGAAGGAGAAGAGAATGGGAGAGGAGAAGAGAAGGAGAAGGAGAAGAGAAGGAAAGTAGAATGAGAAGGAGAAGGAGAAGGTAGAAGAGAGAAGAAGGAGAATAAGAAAAGAAGAAGGAGAAGGCACTCGCTAGGGACCGTCCTCTGGGGAATAAGGTTCTTTTAGATTTTAGCAAAATCTCGGGGGATTCAATAAAGAGCCACGTTTCGCTCGCAGACCCGCTCTCCTAAGAAAGCAAACAATCCAACATTTTACTTTGGCATCTATTAACTGTCGACCAAAAAATCATGTCTCATAGACTCCTACGAAAGATCATTCAGGAAAGATATAAAATTCTAAGAATAAACAAGAGAAAAAGAAGGAAGCCAGAAGAAATGAGATTATTAAGAAGAGATAAGAAGTAAGAGGAGAAGAAGAAGAAGAATACAATCGGAAGTAAGAATTACATCAGCAACAACAAAAGAAAGAAGAAGTTTAGAAGAATGAAAAATAAAGATGAAGAAGAAGGAAATAAAGAAGAGAAATAAAACCAACACAACATTAGCCCCCTACTTTACACAATCATACCCGTCTGAATGAAGGAGCAACTTCACATTACTTGGCTTACAAAAGAAGAAAATATTAAAGTATTTCTAACAACATATCACTACAACCTGGTGATTGATGGTAACACGACCCTCTTCATTCGATGATCTTTGCTTTAAATCCAGGACAGATTTTCCATCAGGCATTATCCGTGAATCTAGATAATCTTTGGTGTTCTCTTGTGAAGCTACTCACGGTCCTCCAGTAGACCCTATATAGATCTTACGTATACGCTTTGTGAAATGGGGATAGAGCGAGAATATTTTCTTGATCACTGATACATGGTGTTAGAGGTCTGGCTCACATGGGCTTCACTGCTCGCCTTGCACAGCAGCTACTTGAGCTTACTAAAGATCTATTAACGGACCTCCTGTGCTGGATCACCATGTCCTAGGAGAAAGTACATTAACTAGGTTGGCATGAGACAGCTCAGTTTTCTTCCTCCATATCTGCATAAAAGTGTCCGTCATCGCCACCCTTACATGCTAGACGAGGTGGAAGTGAACCAAGGTTGATCCGAGCAAAAAGGACTACGCCAATACCGAACCCATCCCTGTTCTCCAGTCAAATGGACCGTCACCGAACAGGATGTTTTGTCTTTGATTATGGGCCTATTCTATGCTTCGCTCCGCTTCCATTACGAAGGCTTGTTTATTTAAACTGGATTGGTTTGGGTCCCTGTGCTACCTGTAAGTGACAAGAGTACCAATATGGGATCGTCAACGGACTTTTGCTGTCTGCTCTTCCCCCTTGAACGACACTTCGCTCATTCATCTGTGTCATGTCACGCGCTTCTTGTGAAGCGCACCACCTTTAGAGGATGGGAGCAAATCATGATCATCCGCAGAGTGACCACGCAATGACCCCCCTTTGAGTGTTCCTTTTCCTGGAAACTCCGCTCGTTTTCCCCTTGCAGCCCGTTTCCTCCATGTTCATGGAAACACTGTAATTTATACTTGCTATAACACATGCTCCTATATCTTGGTTTCATAAATGGCGGGGTAGTAATTCTTTTTCGACGACACAGCCCGGGCACATCATATTCCCCAGCCCTTTGACTAACACAAGCTTTTCAGTAGTTGGCAGATTGATCAGAACTCTCTCGCCTCGAACAAGACCTATTTCCATCAAGCTGCAGCACCCGTTGCTTCAGACCTTCTTTTCGGTACTACGTTAAAAAAAAAAAAAAATAAAGAATGATATAACGCACATCTGTTTTCGTTATGCGCTACGAAACACAAAGGGCTTCCCTTGCAGGGATGCTTAGGGCATTGATGGACGAAGAAGCTGGGATGGGATTTCTGTGTTTCTGCCAATGGGTTGTGTATGAATGCTTTTGGACGTAACTCCTCTCTGGCCTTTTGTCTTTTTTGCGTAGTGCAATTTTTTAAGAAAAATGCCCTGTAAATCAACAAATAATTCTCTAAATCAAGTTACTTATTTTTAAGGGTATTTAACTTCGTATAGCATCCTGAATGGAAAGATGAGCTAAATGAAGATCTCTATCGATTAACCGCTAATGCATTTATGGTAGTTAGGCCTTATTGAAAGTCGTATGCTTAGGAGGGTCTAGCACAAAACAGAGAGTAGGAGCGAAGCCCCGGTTTTACTCATGAGTGGCTGTACTGCCGTTCTTGGTAATCCGCGCTTACTTGCTAACTATGCGGGGTATTCGTGGCGCCCGTGGCTTGTTTATAGACTCGATTTGTGGTTGGCGTTTTTGTCTTCGGGCTAAGTAGGCTAGCTTACTTTATCTCCTTTCTGCCGACACGTTAAAACATAAAAATATGGTTAGTAAATATTGATGGGCGAACTCGATTTGTAAAACACTGTTATTTTTCCGTCTTTTATCTAGTCTGCTCTCTACAGCTGTCTTGCTCAAAAGGGGTATACAATTCTTTGTTATACCGGAGTCTGATGGGGTATGTTAAAGTAAAGACTCAAACTTGTTTAGTCTGGGTAGGGTCAGGGTTTTGAGGGTGATAGTACCCTCCCTCACACCTGTTCGCTTTGTGGGCGTAGGGGTATTGGCAGCATCGGACTAGAATACTGAGACGTGGGTTGGGGCCATTCCCGCCAAATGGCATTTGATATTTTCTCTCCCTATCATTATCTCTAATTTCTCTACAAATCCGTAATCGTAGCTGTTCTAAGCGACATAGATTGATATATTATCATATGACCCGTAGCGGCGGCCTGCTCGTCCGGCTCTGATAAAACTCATTGGTAAAAAGTCATGATGGGGGTCCGGCCGGGTTGACCTGTAAAAGCGTTGTCGGACATTACGGATTGAAATACGTTTCGCTAATTGCAATAGGTATTATCTTACAAATTAGTATAAAACAAAGTAAATAACATCAAGGTTTTCGTGGAACAACAGGGCGTGTTATTGCAGAGAATTATTGAAATCCCGTTTGTTTTCCTGTATAATTCCTGGGCGTTGTTTTCATGTTTTGAGACCCTCTTTATTTTCGTTCCTCATTTGATTTTACATTGCTCAAAAGAAGATTGTTCGGGTTAGTAATTCATGTGGGTTTAATATATACAAGTGTAATGGAATGTTCAAAGGGGCAACATTTGATGAAGTTTTGGAACCCTGAAAATCTTGTCTCTATTCAAGGAAATAGCAGATATGTATTGGCGTTCAATGTTATTTTTGCGTATTGAAGGGTTCTAAAAATCCACTCACTTGAAATTTCAGAACTAATATGTAGCAAAATGCCGGCAAGCTATTGATTATGTCGCGCAGAAAACAATTCGTTCGTCGGATGTCGTTTTTTATTGGCAGGCCCGTGAATAGTACACAATATGGCGAAAATGCTTGACTTTCTTAATGTTGCATTTAATTTGCAATCAGGCCAACCGATTGATGCTCGACTTCTCATCATCGACTGGTTTTTTTCCTACCTTGATAAGGCGAAAATATCTAAACTAGTTTGTCAGAGACCAGAAATTTAATTCATTTGTGATATCACAGGACTTCGTTCTAAATCATATATTCACGATTCAAAATATTCAAAACTCGGAATAATTATAAACTGAACAATGAAAATCTCTGAACTTTCTGACCTTGAAGACTACATTAGGATTTTCCGATAGTGAAGCTCTGTTCGCTTCGTCTTCTTCCTTCTCCGGGTCTTGTCAGGATAGCGCCAAAAAAATAGATTTAGAAATAGATAACACATGACGTCCCTGGTGCTCCGGGCGTTTGACGATGGATTTCAGCGAAACACACAAACACGATTTAAAACGCGTGCATCATCCTGCTACACTTAGTATAAACTCATATTTGGCCAAGTATACTGGTGTTAAGTGGCTTGTTTGAAGAGAGCTATACGCTCTAGCGTGCTTCAATACGCACAAACAACATTATAGCTCAAATCAGGCTAATCTAGATTTCCGTAAAGTTAGAAAATGCCTACAAATCTCATCGCGATAAGTTGATTACAGTGGAACCTCGTTAATAAGTGACGTGACCTGCTTTGGGATCTGATCAAAACTGTTCTTATTAACGGGTGTGCCTATTAACTGGAGGTGCCAGAAAAACTGGGCGTATCAAGGTGGCTAACATGCTATCATCATAGTCTGTAGCTGGGGTCGTTAAAATTCGTTGAAAAGGCCAAAGGGAAAAAAAAAAAAAAAACATTGAAACGCGAGAGTAATCATGTGAGGTGGTCAGATATGATTGTTTTGGATTATTGAAACAGTGAGTGGGTTAAGATTGTTAACCTTGTAGTTGAGGTCTGGGAAATAACAGTGCAGTGGACCTTTGTGCTATTTCATTCTTATGCTGTACTAGCATTCTACTGTAATGATCAATGTGTGGCTCTTTTGATGGACGGGGGAAAAACTGACAGACGATATCCGTATTACGTTGCATTATACATCATAAACAAATACAGTAAAGACGTCTGGTTCAAGTGGCATTATATGAGGGGTTGGCTTTAGTATGGAAACATGTACATTCAGGGTATGCATAGAAATGTGTGCGGTCTTTGTACTTATTAAACGGGTGCCCTTAGTACGTGTAGGGCAGGCATCGTATTAATTTAATTTCGGTGAAAATGTATGGAGGCTTTCCGTTGCGGACTTCGTTGAAACTGTCCTTAATACACGGGTCCCTATTAAGCGGGGTCCTTATTAGAGGCAGGCGGTTCGTCCCGCACTGTATTATCATTGCAATCCAACAGGTATTTCGTGCGCTACTAAAGTTTACTAACGAGTCATAATGATTGAAGTAAAACCGGTGTTCACGCCAACGTGAAAATACGAAAGTGCTTATTCTTGTGAATATTCTACTCTACGGTCACACGAAATCCTTGTGTTGAACGACCTCTCTTTACTGCACCTGGATATAATCGTTATAATGGGCTTATAAAGGTTCCCACTATATGTCACTCTCGTGTTTCATGTTTTATGATGTTAACTATCAGAACGCGACTCAGTCATATATAGAGTCGGAGGGTGAGGGGGGAGGGGGGCGGAGAAAATTGGGGCCCTCAAATCACACAACTATATTTCAATAAACTTTGTCATTGCCAAATGCGATGAGTGCAATAGCCATTAGGCGGAAAAGCAAAAGGTCATTCTCAGATCGCAAGAATAGCTGGAATGATTTTTTTTCTGGCTTCTTATTCTCATCAGAACATGGACCTTAGTGTTGAGACTGGCTTCAATGTTCTTCCGTATTCAACGAAAACTGGGCCTTTTTTGTGTGCGGATGACTCTATTGCCTATTGCCTTTGAACAAAGTTAACCGTTTTTTAATAAATAAGAAGTGTATACCTTGATCGGGATGGGGCTGAATGGCCAGATGCTGACACCCAAGGATCTAGTAAATCAGGTCAGCCCCAATGTTTCTATAGCTTATTTATGAACTAGAGGGCATGATGCACGGGAGTTTAATTGGGGCACTTTGCGAATTTAGACCCTAGTAGGGGTCTCAATAGCGTTAATGAAAACGATATCTTTTAAATTCTGCATGCCAATTCTGTTTGTTTTGTCCTCCAAATGAGCTCGCTTCAAGTCACGTAACAGGGGTTATATTATCTAGTTCGAGGGCTCAGAGTATTCATGTGTTTCAGTGAATGTCTGTGGAATAGTCAAAGTGGTGTTATCATTAGAAGTTGTGGGGCTTTCTTGAAACTTTACCGTTGGTATTATATGAAATATTTATGGGGCAGAAAGAGTCGTTTTTGACTGATGTTCAATTCTATCTCTGCGATTGGCCGTCAAATAGTATCATGTCCCTTAGACGCAGTCTGATCACGAACTAATTAGTGCTTTCTTCTTCACCTATGGCACCTCTAAGAATTCTCTACGTTGTACTGTAAGTTACTGGAGATCATAAAGCTGAAGTCATTGGACGCTAAAAAAGAATGTTAAAAAAGGCTATTATCTATCTACATGTCCAGCCGATATGTTGCTGTACTGGAAGAGACTCGATCCATCAACCTGAATGTCATGCATTCTCTCAACTGGCCTCGCCTAGGCGATCTCTGCTTTAGGTAACAATTAATAACTTATAATGGAATATTATTTATTCTTATACACCTAATTGAAAAACGTATTCGGGTTCGAGAAGGCCATATCATCGAAGTCAAGACGGGGCCGAAAAGTATTTCATGGGTGCGGGCCGATATTTGCTATATAGACATGTACAAATGGCACAGTAGAGCAGAATCTGTCGACCATATCACTAAGGGACAACATGCTTAAGCCATATGCATAAAGTGTGGCAAACTGTGCAATACGCAGAAATACATCATTGTTTGTCTTCCATGCTCCGGCCCTTCGGTCTTAGCTTTGATTATAAAACTCATTTTTGAATCCCCCGACTAAAGGCGTTTTTTTCAATTAGATGGTATATCTCTTGCCTCCCAAACATCCAGAGGTGATGTTTACTAGCCTAGTTTTTTTACACGACTAGAATGTGCCAAGTCATATGCGTCCAAGCCGTTAGTTATAGCTAATTCGGATTCCTTGCTGTCCAATTGAATAATATTGGACGAGGTAAAATTCGAGGACTGACAAAATTGGATGAGGACTGTAGACGCGATTTCGCTAATTTGGCATTCGAGGATTTTCGTTCTAATTATTTCTTGATTGGGGAGCCTGAATCCCAAAACTCTATTAAATTATGATAGCTCCTAATTAATCCCGTTTATATCACAAGACCGGTCCAATTAAGATATAATTAGACGATGTTACCTATATGGGATTACTGAGCAGGCTGTATACCTTTAGGTAATTTACCTACAGTCTTTTTTTTGTACGATATATTCAATTCCTAAACATAATCACTTCGTAGTTCAAACCTTAATATTCATTTGAACTATCCGATTGTAAAATAGTCTTGAATGTTACTTATATGTTATTTATTATTATATATTATAGTTACTTTATTACTCATATCGTGGATATTTTTTATTATTTTAATATAATATTTATTAATTCTGTAGACATATAGAAATGGCTAATGAAGTGTTTTTTGGGTTACTTGTTAATTATTAAGCTGCCTTGCATGTATTCATTAGTCAATGGAAGCTCTTTTGATAATGTCTAATAATGAGGCGAAAACTTAATTTGAATTTCTTTGGCCTTCCATCTTATCTGTTTCGTAGGATGAGCGAGATTAGCATTCTTTCCTATTTATACAGTTTGAAAGCTCTCTTGATTTCTGCAACGAGGAATTGTCTTGGGGAGGCGCAAATCCGAATACTCAGACCGTCCTTTTTAATGGGCTAAAAAACACATTGTTTTCCCCTCCCAGATAATTCCCTCTACAGAGACAGTGGCCAAGAGTGCTTCAATAGGACCCCTTCATATGACATAAAAACACTGTCTTTTTGCTTTTTTGTCTGTTAATTAGCCCAATTGTCATACACTATTCGCCACATGTACTACAAATTTGAATCAAAGTAAAGGATTCACGAAGGCTATTTGTGTCATTGGTAGTGGTAGTAAAATGACACACCATTGATTCACAGGCCTAGTGAAGTCTCATTTTATGTCACATGAAATGGTCTATTGTACTCCCTTGGCACATACGGATGTCTCGAAAGAATCAATCAATCAATGATCCTTAGAATTGCCAACCTATCGTTAGTGTCAGTCGCAAATTTTGGCTGCTGTCGCGACATTTTGGCAAAAGTCATTTAACTACTTTTCTGTGAAAGCATGTTCAAGGCACTTGCCAGAAGCTTAATACTAATCTTGAGAATGTTTTCTAGTGTTCGTGATTTTATGAAAATTTTTTTGTCTAGTTAAGATGCAATTTCAAAACATCGCTCCTGTCTTCGCTCTTAGATGAGCAGTCTGGATTTGTTTTGTGGATATACTCTTCAGCCAGGTCGCCCCCACACCGCTCTTCACCATACTGCGCATTTTTTGTTGGCGGGTTCATATGACTGTTCGAAAACTAGGAGCAATCAAATGCTTTGAATTCTCTGAGAATTGGATAGTGCTGCTTAATGCTCGCGGCGAAGAACAAATACAGAACGTCTCGACTTAAGATTGAAACGCTCCGTTGTAATAAAGTTTATAAAATAAAAGTTATTAATTTCAGCTTTATGATAGGTTGAGAGTACGTGCATTATGGTAGCGGCACACAGCCCGCGCTGGCGCTTTCTATTGATTGAAAAGAAAATACGCGCGGTGGCTCATGTGGGCAGTCATAAACGCCGAAAACAACCAAAACACCGGGGTTGGGAAAACACGAGAGAATGTTATGAGAAGCAGCGACTAAAGGGGAGTGCTTCGATACTTCTCGAGTGTTCGGCACAATCCCAAAGTGCTTTAGAAACTGGCATCACAGCACAGCGAAGCAGTGTTTTTATTTACTCTATTATAAATACAAGTTAGTAATAAAACCGTTATTTTGCTTGCTATGCTGTTTGATGTGCTGTTTTGAGGTGCTGTTTGCTGTGTGGTCTGTTCTGCTGTGGGGCTTGTTTGCTGTGCTGTTTGCAATGTGGCTTTTGCAAATCTGTCTGTCTGTCTGTCCGTTCAGACTTGTCTATCTGGTTTTGGGCATACTCGTATTTTTTCTGGCTGTGTAGGCATCAGTTAGAACGGTCGAATTTTCTACAGGGTCCGCGCCTTCTTGAATCCACACGCAAACAGCCCAGCCTAAAACACACACAACATTAGAATATATATACCTTACTGCGGCTACACGTATCTTGACATGTTCAGGGAACACATCCAGTACCCGTTTCTCCACCTCGGGCTACCCTTCTAAACTACAAATAAGTATCAGTGCTGCATGTAAAATAACGCACCTTTTAAAAAAGCGTGTTTTCTCTTTGTCGAAGCAGTCTCCTGCGAATACGTCAACTAACGAGTAAACAATTTTAAAATAGCTACTTCTTCAGTTTTTCATGGCCAGGACTTGTGTCGATCGCAACACCGCTCGCCAGGTATCTTCTGATGCTCGAGGCATGGCTTATCAATAAACAACGCGGATCTCTGAACAACGTGGCCGTAATACAATAATATATGCATATCACTAGGTATAACTAGCTAAAACTAGTAGTGAGCTGCGTCGGTGTTTCTAATGACACTTGGCAGTAATGAGGAAAAGCGGTACCATTATAACAGAACCGGAAAAAGATGAAAAAACTTAGCTGACTTTCGACGCTAGTCCTTCTCGGGTTAGTCCTCCGACGAGGACTAGCGTCGAAGCGTCAGTACGGGGGGGCATCTTTTTTTCAGGTCGTGTATATTTAGCCATTTTCTCATTTCTTATGCATATCACTAGTTTAGTGATTTCTAAGCAGCGCATACTCCTTTTCGGTCAATTCGCGTTGTCGCGAGTGCCGGTCAGGCGACAAACGGTTTTATTTTCTTTGCAAAAAAGATTATAATTGGTTACAAACCTGTCTCAATCCAAGGGAAGCAAATAGCTATGCGGTTGTTCAGTTGACTCCCAGGAAGCTTTCGCTCGTTGCTCATGGTTTTGCGATCCAACTTGATATTCTTAAATGCAAGCCAAATGATAGCAGTAAGCGAAAGACCTTTTCGCTTTCGTAATGTTTTTACCTTTTGCAGACCAACTATAGGGTGAGCATTCTCCTAGAGTATGCATTTCTTTGTTTACCTCGGTTGCACATCAGAAGGTCAGTCAACGATGACTATAATTATCCACGCAAACAAATATCTTATCTCAAGATAATGATCCCGTGATAATGTTTTTTCATTTGCACGACCTATCTTTGCATTTCCTAGAGAAGCATTTCTTGTGGGTTAACGGTTGCACATGATAAGACACAGATTATCGTATAGTTGCAACTCAAACCGAGAATCTTATTCTGAAGTAAAACGACAAGGTTCTATAAATGGACTTGAAAAATTAAGTCAAGTTAATACATACTTGTAAGCGAGTCTCAACTCGCCATTGTCTGTCTAATAGTTTCGCTTCTAAGTGTTTGAAGTCTTCATCGACCTGGAACCACAAGGTGATGCAATTCAACCTAATATGCTTTGGCTGCTTTTAGTAACGAGACCAACGACTAATAATATATGGATTCAGGGCTTAGTTTATAAGCGGTTTCTATGAGTGAGAAACATACCGTACTGACATTACAAGCACGTAACATGTACGGTGGGCATGCCTGTAACGTTTTGTAATGTCTTCGCATGAGAATGGTTGTTCGTATGGTAGAAACATGACCGTACTGACTTAAGCACGTACAGGTACTGGTCATCCGTAACGTTGTAATGACTTCCTCCATAAGAATTGTATGTCGGTATGAATGGGGGACAAATGCACCTGTAGCCCGACCTTACAGCAGCGTACACGATCGAACATGCGCGGCAACATTGTAAATAGCTTCCCATAAGGAATGGTTTTCGTATTGAGTGGGGAAACATACGTGTCTGTGACTAACTACAGTCACGTACTAGATACGGTACACGATGCCGCACATTGAATGGGCTTCCGCATAATAATGGTTGTGCCGTATGAGTGGGAACGTACGTTATTCTGGACTTACAAGCAAGTACACGGTACGCCGTAACATTTGAAATGGCTTCATATTGTCTTCCAGTAACGTATCCAATCACAGCTCTTATGGCTACGGTAACAGTAAGCCAAGATACGGTACGAATTGGCCATATCCTTCATCAGCCCGTACGAAAAACAAACTCTATGGATATATAGTTATTAATTACATGTTTGTCTTTGACAGTGTAGTTTCCATACTGCTTCACCATACACATCGAAAGATTTGAAAGGAAACCGCTGACATCGTTTTTCCACCACGCGGCAAGATTCCCATCCTTGTCAAATTTCTGACCTAATGAGAATACAGTTGCATATAGACTGTTAATCATTAAAGTATTAGCAATATATGATAGTTTGATATTAAGCTCAGCTCCAATTACCTTTATTATCAAATCCATGTGTTAACCTCGTGGCCCATGATTGACTCCAATTGCGCCATAATTACAGCTCTAGATTACTCAACAACAAATTCAGGATCATAAAGTTACTATTGGTTAAGTAGACTAGGGTTTAATACCCCTTTTGGCTTCGACTAGACCTTCCTGCTTATACGCAATGTTTTTTTTTTCATTTATGACCACGCGTCATTCCCTAGAGTATCATTTCTCAATTAGCTTAATCCGAGAAAGTAACTTCG
Source organism: Actinia equina (assembly GCA_011057435.1). NCBI lineage: Eukaryota > Metazoa > Cnidaria > Anthozoa > Actiniaria > Actiniidae > Actinia > Actinia equina. The sequence goes on from WHPX01001030.1 coordinate 19,670, forward strand.
TGTTACGTTCGTAAGCAAATGACGTAACACGATTAGTAATCGTTTAAAATGGACCTGCTAACATCTTAGTAAGTGAGTGAGTGAGCGAGTACCCCTTTCCCCCCAGCCCCCTAAAATATTTTGACTTTGGCACCAAAATTTTAGTAATTCATGTGAAATTCCTGTGGGTTTTGCTGGAAAATAGTGCAATGCCCTTCCTATAATCAAGAAATCGCTACGTCACTGTATTCTGCGACGGAGACTGTCGGGACATTGATATCCAATAATACTTACTGTGGAAGTCGGAATCAAAGAAAGGGCGCTGGAGGATACCTGATGGGAATGCTGTGGATAAAAACGATCCAATTAGTTACAGCTTCAACAGATGAATAAACAAAATGAAAATGAAGTTATATTTATTTTAACCCTCCCTCTAATGTTTTAAGTCTGAGCTAAGCTTTTCTTAATCCATCATCAACCAATACCAAGTCTTTTTTAGTAACACGATTTTTCATATACACGCTTCATATGCGGTCTATCCATTGTCAATGGATATCGTTACACCTCATAGTATAATGATACATTTTTCGTCAAAGATTGTAGTTTGTAATTAGCCTTGGCTGTCGTATCATACCGTGGGACAATCACAACAGAAGGATCCAACGCCCAAAGATCGAATTAAAATTTTGAGAAGGGAGGAAAGTTCCGATTAGCACATCACTTGTGCCGAGCTACAAGCGGAATGTTTAACAAAGTTTATTATTATGACTATTAATATAAAGGAGAAGTTTACCGATGTAGTTATTTGGAATATTGTAATAAGCATTGACTTCAGTTGGCGTCATGTGCCATCTGTGGGAAAAAGTAGATAGAATATTGCATTAAATAAAAGAAAATAAGCGATGAACAACGCTTTCTCTTGTTTGCGCGGGAACCCCGTGTTTTTTTAATTCTTTCGGGCTTCCTTTGTCAAAGCCAGGTTTCTGAGTTAATTAAATGCAAGATGGCGGGTAATTTGAAATGTTCATGCTGCAATATTTGCAAAACTCCATTCAATTTTTCGCCGTTTAAGGCTTTAAATCGCAGAAGAATGGCCAAAAAAGAATCTTCTTCCACTTCCAATCAAGGTAATCTTATTAAATTACCAATTATAGATAAAATTAACTGCAAAACTGTTATAATATAGGCGAATCAAAAATAACAAATTTCACATAGGAACTAATTGTTTTAATCGTTTTGAAAATAATTATTTTAGTATAAGGTAATATTATAACTTTCAGACTATACCTTCATAGCAGTGAAATATTTACACCAAAATAGAATCTATTCAGTCCTATTTGTTTTGTTTTTATCTTTTATCTACATTTATATTTATTTAATGCCATCAAAGGGGGTACCCATCACAGATAGGCTGTGAGAATGATTAGAGATTATCACATGTTAAGAACTTGATATCGTTTTTATTCACGAGTTTTTCTATCATATTATTACACGGATATCGACCCTAAATGTGTAATAAATCTATATACAATATGGATAATAAATAAAGCAATATTAAAATATAAAAATGATAGCAACCAATATAAAAAGAATGCTAAGATATGAGAATGCTTGCAACAACAAAACTAAAACAAAACAGAAACAAAAAAACATTTTAAAAAAGCGTTCTTGCAATTAATTAGGTGTATACAGTCGTTCGAACTGCGAATGAGAAACATATATGGGAAGAGTTTGATATGAAGAGAAAAAGGCACAAAAGAAAGGTGAGATAACGAAAGAAATTCAATGCTCTTACTCTTTTCTATCGACGGGTTTCCCACGTCTTTCCATGATTGTTGATGGTAGAATCGTCTTGCGTTCAGGTAATTCTCGAAGCCATTATCCGATGAGACTTTTAACTGAGAAAATAAGGTTTAGTTGCTCAATACAAGGAATTCCTGGTTTTCAATCATTCCCTAAGGGAGGGAAATAACAAAAGACACGGCGGCCATGTTGGATGATACAACAAAGTAATTCATTGACAATTCTTTGGTTAAATTCATCGAAAATGGCGACTATGCCGTCATGTACAAACGAAGAATAGAGAGATGCAGAATTGTAGACATATCAGGCGCCATAAGTCGAGCATAGAAATATAATATAATAGACTAGACTTTTATTGATGCAGGACGTTTGAAACGTTTAAAACTAAAAGAGCAATGCAACTCAAATATTACAAAAATATTTTAAATAAGCTCCAGCTCCTCTTTTACTTTCTCAGTTAATGCTTGGGGTCCCTGTGATAATAAACCACAGGTAGTCCGCCAAAAAACGAACGAGAAACCACAGAGTAAAGAAATACGGCTGTGTAGTATGCTTGGTTATAACGATGACCGAAAGGGTTTCTGCTTTTTTTTATCGGTTTGAGTGCAAAATAAAAATCATCATCATCATCATCACCATCATCATCTTCATCAATATTATCATCACCATCATCATCAATATCATCTCAATCATCATCATCATCATCATCATCATCACCATCATCATTTTCTCCATCCTCTCCATCATCATTACCACCATCTTCATCATCTTCATCAATATAATCATCACCATCATCATCATCACCATCACCATCACCACCATCATCATCATCATCACCACCATCATCATCATCATCACCACCATCATCATCACCACCATCATCATCATCACCATCATCACCACCACCATCATCATCATCATCATCATCGCCATCATCATCACCATCACCATCATCATCACCACCATCATCACCACCACCATCATCATCATCATCATCATCGCCATCATCATCACCATCACCATCATCATCACCACCATCATCATCATCGCCATCATCATCATCATCATCACCACCATCATCATCATCACCACCACCATCATCATCACCACCATCATCATCATCACCGCCATTATCATCATCATCAACATCATCATCATCATTATCACCACCATCATCACCATCACCATCACCACCACCATTATCATCATCACTACCATCATCATCATCACCACCATCATCATCATCACCATCATCATCATCCTCATCACCATCATCATCATCACTAACATCATCATCATCACCATGTACATCATGATATCATCTTCGTTCTCAGTCTGCAATATTTATTATAATAAAACAATTATTAAATTCGTTTTTCGCACGACATGTTAAAGGTGTAAGCGCTTTGCTAGGTGTTTACTCACATTATCATAGTACTGGTCTAGTTTGTTAACGTCCTCAATCCATTCTGGGTAACCTATCATATTGAACACTGCATCGATCTGAGGATCAGCAAAACCACAACGAACATGATGAATATCAAATATTATATGATAGTGAATTCATGTTTATCGCCTGTAATTACCTTTTCTTTTGCAAATCGTTTGGTTTCTTCATCCATCCATTTTACATCGTGTAAGATTCTCAATGAAAGCCTTTTTGATATTGGTTATCATCTCTTCTGCCTGCGCGCGTCCACAATCAAAATATCATCATTATTTCTCACATTCATATATTAATAATTTTAAACACTCTTTTTAGATAAAGTTCTTTAATGGATTTTTGTTCTTGACACCAGATATAAAGGGTCATCCTTTAGCTTGTAATGTTTGGGGGGGGGGGGAAATTACGATAAGTTAAATTTTTACATCAATAAGCTTAAAATAGGGTCTAAAATTCGAAAATTATAAGCAAGGTGCTTTGAAATCGCTTTAAAACATGTTTGGCTCTGGAATATATTTTTTAAACACTTGACCTAAGTAAAATGACAGTGATCACTTGGTTGAAACTTTTTTTGATGAGCTCTAGACCTTAAATATTATAAACCATTGGGGGAGGGGGGGGGGGGAGGGTATGTCCCCGCCATATTACCATCTGTGAAAAAAGGTTTTTGGGGGGGGGAGGGGGGGTGGTTATCTCAGTTATCTAACTAATGACGTTATACATAAAATCTGTAGATGATGGCTAGTGAAACTAGCGTGGACTGCGTCGGTGTTTCTAATGAAACAGTTATCGTAGATTGATAAGTTTTACACCGTTTGACTCCGACGAAGGACTAACGTCCGAAACGTCAGTTTTCTATTTTCACTACGGTGTAAAACTTATCAATCTACGATAACTGATACATAAAATCTGCCTTATTATACTAGAGGAAATGCGCTATTATAACTCTTCGTGTCACGTGACTAACCTTCATTTTCACATGTTTCCCATCATGCTTCTTGACATAAAGGTACCCCGTAGCAAAGCCCAAGCACAGAGTCGGTTTTAGTGACACATGACTTCCATACTGGTGCCCCAGCCCTCTATGCCTTGTTCTATTTTTAGAAACTCTAGAGCGGCGTCCTTATAAGGCTTGGACAGTTCGCTAAGTAAAGGCTTGATTAGATGCCATACCATGTAGTTCGCTAATATTCTAAATGAAAGATAATGTTAATGTTTATTTTATATTAAATAAGTAATTGTTATAAAATAGCATTCTGGGTCATGGTTGTACAAAGGGATGAATAGCGCTATCCGACGGATAAAACTTATCCAGTAGAGAAATTCATTGGATGACAGCATCACTTTATCAACTGGGTAAGGATTTATCCGTTGGATCGCGCTATTCATCCTTCGTAAAACCGCGACCTGATTGGTTGGGAGCGCGTGCTTTCAGTTGTGCCATTCCTATCCGGGGTAAAAGGGCTACCTCTAATGTTATAAATGAAACAGCCATGAAACAGCCATGAAACTTGCTTGCTGTACTGTTTGCAGTTATAAAGCATTTATTATACAGCATGCATATACTGTTACGTACCGTCTGTCTGTCCTGATTACCAACTCTGACATGTTCTTGAGAAACGTAGGAGTAGTAGACCACCACAGGTTCATTGTGACCAACAGGAATACTAAAGATGTTGTTCATATAATCCATCCATGGGATCTACAAAACAATACGAACATCGTCAGTAACTTTTGTACATGATTGTAAATCGACCTCTTTACTTTGGGCACAGTGTTTTTATATTCCAGATTATTTCTTCGAGAATAAGATTCTTTGTTTGAGTTGTATCCTTATTCATGTGTCTTCTCATGTGCAACCAGCCTATTAAAGACACAAAGGGCGTTTCACCACGGCACAATTTTGTTGTACAAAGCACGATACCTACCGCTGGTGCGAGCTGTTGTAAATCTTCCACTGTCATCCTGTGATAGATCGCTTCAGAGTCACGTAGCCTTTCCTTTGCTTCGTAAATCTCTGCTAGTCTTTTCTCAAACTCGTAGACTTCATCCATCTGTATTTTGTTGTGTTTACATCTCCTCCAAGTAGATGACCAATCTTGATCATCAACGTCTTATATGCACTGACGACCTGTTAGATTTAGTTGAGAAGAGTTACTTACACGAAGGTAAGGTAGCCCTACTTATAGAAGGCTTACAAGAGAATCAAGGGTGGAGGAGCGTTAGTGCACTCGCCTCCCACCTCTAGGGCTCCAAGTTCGATTCCCAGATTCTCATTATATACAAGTAAAGTTTGTGAGGTCTATCTTTCTTGCTGGGAGGGTTATTAGTAATCATTCCAGTGAATTATTGTGGAGTGTCGAAAGCTATTTTTCTCAGTTGTAGTCTTAATTAGAGGGTCATACATTTGTCGCTCACTGAAGAGCTATAACCATTTGTGTTAATGAATCTTATTTGTTTTCTAAACACTTCCGTTCGCGCAAGTTGTGCTCCTACCAAAAGCTCGTGCGTAGGATTCCATTAAATGCTGATTATCTCAAAACAAGCTCGGGACACCCATTTTTCTTTCCAGATTTAGAATTAGCATTAAATTTCAATTCGAAAAGTTTAAAGAAAAAGTTTAATTCGTTTTCCAAAACGGTAGGCAGTCACCTTTATCAAAGCTAAATATACTTAATGTAACTAGATATTAACGAGCTTGACGAAGTGGTTACTCACTGGGTCAGATTGATTTCTGAAGTAGTAATCTCTGTCAGACATTGCAATGCCAGCTTGCTGAATCTAACGATAGAATAGAAGGAGATAGAATAAGATCAATATTAAGTATAAGTAATGGCAAATACTAGAGTTGAATACGCTATCCAGCGGTCTCTAAATGAGAATGCACAGAATCGAGATATTTGGCACCAACGAGTTAGTATGTCAGACTGCGTTTACACGGTACCGGGACGAATTTGTAACCGTCAAAAAGTTGTACGTTTAGGGGTTTTCGTTCACAGGGGACTGGGCTATCTGTTCAAAATCTCGCACGCCTGGCAGTGCAAATCTGTTCGGACCTAAAAGATTGATCGGTTCTGTTATGAACACCTCGTCTGGATAACTTTTCGTACGCAGAGCCGTAAACAGTAATATTTGCGCATTGTGACATTTAATGTGCTTTATAAATTATCGGCGACTGCCCTTGGCCATCTTGAATTATTCGGCCCAAATCAGTCTCGGTTCCATGCATTCTCATGGAGAGTCTGCTGAAGAGCGGTCAGTTCCTTGCATTCTCATGGAAAGTCTGCTGAAGAGCGGGCTCAACTTATATATATTTATATATCCCCTAGGGTGTAATGCTTCGCCCAATTCAGACCACGTGTAACTATCTCGTGAATAAGATTCTTTGCTTGAGTTGTATCCATTTCATGTGTCTCCTTACGTGCAACCGTTTAACAAATAAATAATACTCTAGGGAATGACACGTGGCCTGAAATGGGAAAACAGGGGAGTAGGTCTATTAATACTAGCTCAAGTATTATGTTTTTTGAAGTTGGGCAAAACGTAATACGCTAAACGTCTGTGGGTTAGCTGAGCCATTTCCGAACTTAAATAAGCCCCAACTAGATCAAATGTAAGATAACTCACCTGTATAATATTCAGACTGGAATTGTTATCGTCAGGCGCTACAAACATGTAAAACAAAGGCGTACTTTGCAACTTGTGCATCATACTTAGCGCCTGCTCGAAATTCCATGATTCCGCTGTCCATGAATTTCCTCCGGTTAATTTGGCAAGACCCCATATCACGAATAAGGCTCGTGATTGGTTGGCTGCCATTCCGATTGACATTTTTCAAACAAGCTGTATAATAGTCCTTGACTTTTTGGACAGCCTTTGAGCTTTCGTTCAAGTTTAGACCTTCGGCCATCAAAAATCTTCTTTAATCTTATAATGTTTTTTTGAGAAGCTTCGTGAAAAGATGTCACTTTAGTCTGCTCATTAGGAACCAAAACATCTTCTAACCACTGTCCGCATGAATACTTGTAGAAATCCTTGCAAGGCTCTATTCGTTCATCCATTTTACTCATTATGCTATAAGCAGCTGATATACAGCTTTTTGATTCACAGACGGCTGTTTTAGGTCGTTCGAGTACTTTGATACTAACTTGATGGTTATTAGAAATCATTATTGAAACAAGAGTTATTGAAATTATGATTACAACTGTTAAAGCAGCAATCAGGCATCGTTCATAGAAACTGCATCGACTACGGTGTCTCTTTCTCGCCGAAGCAGCATAATCTCTCTCGAGTTGTGCCAACCATTCATCGTCGCTCTCATCACTTGCACTATGTGCTGCTATTTTTCTTTTTTCGTTGCTTACATGTCCGGTGGATTCGCTTGTCTCGAATTGCCGTAGTTTTGTCCAACGAACATCCGTTGACCAGGTCGAAAACATGGTTGAATGTAAAAATCTTGTTAACCGATCCAGGATTTCGGCCGAATACTTTTATAAATGAGCAATTTATTTTTCTCTTGATATTGCCTTTTTTAATTTTCCCCTCAAAATCTACCTTGGTATTTTCATTCCTTTGTGTTCGTGTCTTTAACGAGGGAGAAGGATCGATGTTCTGTTGACGTTGAGCTTACTTTAACGACTTTGATTGCTTGTATATATGCTTTCCTCTTAAGAATAGCTTCTGCTCGTACGATAGATAAAACCTTCTTCTAAGCCTGCATTTATACGATCACAATTGGTTTAATCATAAATCTTGCAAAAACGCAATGAATAGGATAAACCAGAATTACCTGTTTATAACCGGTATCGTTCTATTCTTCCACCTGCTATTTGACTGGTTGTGTAAAACCACAGGAAACCCGTCTTCTCATTTTCAGTGACTGCAGGTACTTATGACAGTTGTAATGGGGTCAGTTGTTAAAGATTTCAAAGTTTAGACTAGTAGGGGAGGGGAGGGACGGGGATGTGTAAGAAACTGACCCTTTCGACTTCCCATAGTTACCGATGCTATGTCCAACAATCTCTTCAAATTAATTAGAATATTTCAGAATTTTAGATTCCAATCTCGGAAAATTGTTTCTAAATCATTTGAATTGTTTAGCGTCTCGTTAAGATAGGATATATCGCCTCTTAATCCTTGTAGTACATTAAAAAAAAGATAGTGTGTGTAGTTGTTTGTGTGAGAAGAAATTCATATAGGCAAACCTGCTTCAATGGTGATTGGTTCACTAATAGTCTGAGGGGAACCACGAATCTTCGTGCCGACACTAGTGAAAAACGTTTGCGCATGCGTGCATTTTAGCACGTTTTCTAAGAATTTTGGAGAGTTTGAGCGAGAAAATAAATGTTTGTTTTCTCCAAGGATACAAAAAAGTTCGAGAGTATACTTTTGTCAGACCAAGATACTGTATTAACAAACACAATATGAAAGAATTAGCCTTAAGTTTTAAGCATGGACACTAAGTTTTGACATTTTGTGAAGTCCAATTTATCAGGCATGTTTGAAGGTCAAATTTACTTATGATTTGAGTAATTTGCATACGAATTCGGAGCATGCGCAGACGTTTTTCAATCGTGTCCTTCCAGCCCATTTCAGTTATTTCACACTGGCTTATTTTTTTCACTGTGTTTTGATAGAAATAAGTTTATTTTTGTTAAACAAGATATGCTACATATTTTCAACCGGTGAAGGGACTAAGACGTGCGTTTACATATTTATTGAGTGCAAGCAAGCTTTGTTTATTAACTATTCAGAATACACTGCTTATAAGCTTATAATAAGTTCATCTATTAGTTATTCAGTTCTTTATGTTCATGAGGTTACAATAGCGCAACCAGTGACGTCATAAAAACGAAGATAAAGGCGAAATTCGGACAAACAAACCTACAAGTTTACTTTCAGCAGATAATTTTCACAGCCGATCGCAGTTGATCTTAGTTTACATGGGTTATTATTGTAACTTTAAGTAAAAATAATAAAATCGGTTCGCATAATCCTCGTAGCGGTTAAACAGAATGCAAAAATGTTTGTCCGAATCTTTAAGCTATTTTTTGAATCAGTGCGCTGCGCTATTAGAAAACCGTAACTCCGAATTCTTTAAAATATTTTTAGCCAGAAATTATCATATGTATTTTAAGATCTTAATAAGTATGATCTTCTCAGCAATTACACGCAAAGATTAATTGTTGATAAATACATCCATGAAAAAGTTAACTACAAAACAGTACAAATTAAGGTAAGGTTTTGTAGATCTACGGCCTAGCTACTGAACATATAGTTAGACTTTATTAATTTCTGCAATTCCTTACAAAGTTTTTCACGGCTATATGGTATGCGCTCTAAGTAACCTTAATTATTGCGTTAATTTTCAAAATGTGTTTTTGTTTTCTTGAAGCATATAAAATGTTAACTAAATGATGAAGCGTCCCTTAAAGTAACCCCGATCATGCAACTCATTTCTACATCTACTGATATAAGTAAATAGACCCCTTGCATACGTCTGAATGCAGCTCAATTTGGAGGACATAACGATAGGTTTCCAATCCTCAGGAGATTGAAATTCATTTTGCTTTTGTTTTGACATTGGGCTGCTTTGATGTCACATGCAAAGGGGTCTATTGAGTATCTTATAAAACGATACTCATAAGAATGGTCACCATGGTGACAGCAAACAGCGTCTTGGATGTGATTAGCTGGAAGGCAGTGTTAGGGGTGGTAGGAGAGTTGATAACTGCTGGTTTGCGGGTAGGTTTTGGGGCGGCTTTGGTGGGCGGAGCCATTGTTGGGCCATCTTTATTACAAAGATCGGTCTGACAGCATTTCATCACACACATCATATCCTTCTCACAAACATCGGCTGTGAAATTACATCTGGTGCTATTTTCACATCCTCGTCTTATACTGGCACCGTATTTATTGAAGGTGTAGAAACAAGTATCGTACTTAGCCTGAGCAGTTTGTCATCGTTGTGCAGTTATGTTTTTGGTAACAATAGTAACATTGGAGTGAAAAACCTATAAAATTAAAATACCTAGTGTTTACTGCGGCTTTCAATCTGCGAATTCGGTAGTTACAAACTCATCTTACAAGCTGCACATTAAATTGATTGTTCGCTGCTGTCAATCAAAATTAAGCAGTCAGTATCTTTTTTGTTCTTGACTTTTGGCAGGGAAAAAACAATTGCCCGACAATCCGTTGAATTATCTGAGTTGGCAGAATATATTATTCCGTCCTGGGAGTTTTGGAGTTAAACTATAAAATATCATTATTAGGGGCTGAAAGGATTATTCATAGGCCGCTCGAGTATACTCTTGTTTCTCAATAGACACGAGGTCAATATATGTAAGAGTTAATTACCGAGAACGGAAGTAATAAGCCATATACATCCCGAGGGCCGCAGGCCCGAGGGATGTATAGGCTTATTGCCGACGTTCTCGGTAATTAAGTATTCTATTTCTCAATTGAAAAGGTTTTCTATCAAATGTTGCTCATTATAAATGCGAGGTCTATATTTAGTTATTAACCGGGTTAATAACTAGCTATATATTGACCTCGCATTTATAATGAGGTTTATATCAAAAATAAAGCCTTGTGAATAACAAAGAAAACCGTGTCAATCGAGAAATAAAGTTAGTTATTAACCCGGTTAATAACTCTTTATTATATGACCGTGAATCTTAGAGCCTGGACACTAGCAAATCGATCAATCTGATTGGATAGATCGCATCGCGGACTGGTCTATATTCTCCGGTATTAACCGGTCAGATCGCATATTAATCTTACTGCGAAAACATTTGTCCTTTTCAATGAAAAGCTGGTCATATAATAAAACTCTTATCAACCGAGCTTGGTCGGTCTGTACGGGATAATCTTGACCTCGGTCGGCTACAGACGGTACATTCCGACCTCGGTCAAGATTATCCCGTACAGACCTCCCGCTCGGTTAATAAGATCTAAACATAGACTTTGCATTTATAATGAGCAACATTTGATAGAAAACCTTCTCAATTGATAACTAAAATAATTAATTACCTCGAACGTCGCCAATAAGCCTTAACTCTTACTTATAACTAACCACCCCTATTTCTATTGTTTGATGTTAAGTTTGAATTTCAATGGCAAACCTGTCCCGTGTTTTGAATTCAGCATCGACACTAACAGAGGAGAGCGGAGACAGGTTTTCAATTGAAATTCAAACCCTCCATTAAACATTAAAAATAGGGCGTGGTTTTTGGTTTTAAACCAGTCTTAGACGGATTTGCCAACCCTCTTCCTAGCGTTGTAACTTTTACGCAACACACTTTGTATTCGTTTCTCTTTAGTTTAAAATACGATACAACAAATAAATCTAGATAGTGTGTTCATCGACCCAAACTTTCTGTCGTCTATACAGAATAATCTTCATTTGTGTTACTGTGGTTTAGATGCCAAAGTCTTGTAAAACTGTGAAGTTTGGAAAAAATAAGCTCAAAACTCGCGAAGAAATGTTTTAAGCTTTTTTGATTATAAGAAATACATATTCACAAGATCTAATTTGTTAAGAACTAATCAGAGTGTAGATTATTTGTAAAAAATTTCAAACGTTGATACTAAAAAGAAAATATTCTTTTAAAAAGCCCTAAAAACAGCGTATAAACATCACGATAATAATGGTATGAAATCCTATAGTTCTAAAATTCAAAAGCTAGCGCAGCAATTATCGAGTTCAAAGTCAGTTTCTTGTACATTTGATCTTGAACGTCTGACTGTTCTAGAACCCTTAAGACAGAGTAAGGCGGATCTCACTAAAGCGAAAGATACTCTGGAGCGTATCCAGGAGACTATGTTGGCATAGTTCTCTCCTTTCTTTGCTGCTATTAATTGTTAGGGAGTACGCTGAGAAGCCTAGTACCTGCACCTGCAAACTTACAAAATCAATTCACACTTTTCGAAAACCACATTAGCGAGATTTGAACTTATTACTTTCAAACTTCACCATATCTTGCATGCTCTTTCATCCATCTATTTTTCTGTTTTTGCTAATTTTAAAATTTCTTTAAAAAAGCTTATTGCTTTAATCTTTACTTATAGACTAGCCAGATTATATATGTCATCTATGATCGTACGTACGTACCTGAAGGAATGACTGCAACGAGAAATACCAAGGTGAGAAAAACGTACTGCATGTTGACTCTTAGAACTATTTCCAAAGTAATGTTGCTACTAGTGTTATCCTTGCCTTAGGCGAGCAATTATGGTAATGTTTCTCTCTTGAGTTTCAATATTCAACATTTTTCATTAATAATATATTTAAAAGTTAATTAGTTGTTTGATTCAGCTCCTTATGAGGGTAAACATTTGAATGGCCTATTCAAAAATACGTGCACATACACCAAGATACCAAGATTTTCCTAGACGAACGTTTTTTTTGAAGGATGAGACAAAAGATTTCATGTTTCCGAAAATTGCCACAAAAATCGCAGTAAAAATGGCCGCAGAAATCGCTAGTGTAAACGGGGCTTATCGTTCTTAATCTTTAATGCTATTTTATGTCTATCATATTTATATTCTGTAAATGTACTGTTATTCATATCAGGATCCCATTGAAACTAACTTTTCAAGGTGGTCGTTGACGGCAGCTTTATCTGTCTTATTGATAATAAAAAATAACCAATCAGCGCGCGAGAAATTTCTAAGTTATTATAAAAAACTTAATAACTTAAAAACGCAACGTTCGATCATGAAATCCATTTTATTGAATTTTTATTTCCTTATTATTTTGTCGAACATTTCTGATTCTTATTCACTGTCAATAACTCAAGACAATAATGTAATGGAAATATTAACCATCTTATCTTAAAGTGCCTACGCCACCTAACTCAATATCTTTAGTATTGATTCTACATAAAGTGAGTATTTGAGTGGTAAAAGAATTTCATATGATTCGAGTGATACATCTTGAAGATATCAAGGTTTATATTTCCAAATATGCTAATAAGTGTGATGTCATTATAGGCAAGATTAAATATGCCAAACCTTTCTAGGGCAGCAAAATATTCTGTATATAACATCATTGTCTTACACATGGTTTATAGAAAACTACCAGCAAATTTTTCTCATAGTAATCAGTGTTTGTGATTTAAAAGCGATGAGAAGCAAACTCCAATTCCTATAATGACATCACACTCATTAACATATTGAAAGTATAAACCTTGATATCTTCAAGATGTATCACTCACATCATATGAAAATCTTTTACCATTCAAATATCCACTTCATGTAGAATCAATACTGAAAATATTAAGTGAGATATTATAGGCACTTTAAAGACGGAACATTCGATCAATAAATCTTATTTGTTATTTTCTCATTATTTTGGTGGACATTCTTGATCCTTATACATGTCAAATGTGAGATACGGGTACAAATCACGTAGATCTTCGTAATTTTCTTCATCTGTCGTATCATCAGAGGTCTTTAAAAGGCAAATCATCCGTTGTATCTCTTTAGAAAGTGTTATCTTCTCAGGCTTCGGCAAAGTGCGCAGCAAAATCTCAATGTCTTCTTTGTAATGTGGACGCTTGAATTCTTTAGCAATTTGAGCGGCGTCCTCTACTGTAGCGCCTTCTCGTATTTTTGATTGGACTACATCTATCAAGTTTTGGCTGTTTTGGAGACATCTTTCCTTCACAGTATTATTTCCTTTGATCGCCTCTTTCCAAGCGTTTTCGAGTCGTTCAGCCTTGATAACATGGTACAAAATAGAGAAAAACGATACGAAACGTTATCTCATATATTTTAATTACTATCTTGCTTGTCATTGGCCGAGAGCCCTCAGCCAATCCGTCATATGAGAAATGTAATATTCGTAGGCTTTCTCATCCAGTTATTGTTTATTTTACGCTGTTTTTATGGTAGTACGGTGTGCAAAGTGCTAAGTACTAACGTCACTTTGTAAGTGGTCTATTACTGAACGGAAACAAGCTGTTTTATTTGTTAAATAAAAGATTTAGTGACTTACAGTAATAAATTCCTCTCCGGGTGCTACGAATGCACAATGGTAGCGTTCTGAGTCTGTTTTGCCGAGGTCCTTGCGGCTCTCGTAGATCTTACTGAATGTATCTGAACCTGCTGCGCATTCATTGCTAACTGCGCTAAAGATTGAACCTAAATGTTTTAAAAACAATCATTTATAACTCAAAGACGATAATAATAATAATAATATAATAATAATAATAACAATAATAATAATAATAATACAGCTTCTCATTAATCCCATATAGGTAACTGTCCAAGTATTTTCTTAATTGGACAGGTCTCGTTGATATGGGATTAATCAGGCAGCAATATAATTAATAGGTAATGGGACTTCATGCTCCCCAATCAAGAAATAATTAGACTCGAAAAATTCCTCTGACTGCCAAATTGGACTCGGCCTACGATGGCGTGATGGCGTGATGGCGTGATGGCGTGATGGCGTGATGGTGTGGGTAAAGTTTAGCAAGCATTTTTTTTATGAACCTTTAACTTCAAAAAACTCCAAAACCATGCTTTATCAGTCTAGAGGTGAAATCTTTACCTTTAATTTCATGACATCGTAGTGGAAATGGTACTTGTTTTAAAGCAAGTTCAAGTTTTCTTTGCAGATGGTTAGCATTTGCAGGGGTTCCCGTCTTGTCATTAGCATCAATGTAATTCTTCAATCACAAAAACATAGAACATAAAACTATTTGTAAATGTAAGTCGACTTTGTTATTTTAGGCCCTGTCTCCCAACCCTTCCTAACCTACAGTAAATGGGGGACATAAAAGGACCTGTTGAATTATTTGTATAAGAGTAGGGGATTGTCTCCCGGTTCAACAGCCTATCCCAATCTGGAGGCGTAACACTAATGTACTAACAAATCACTTATGATTGTAAGCTGCACGGCTGCTAATAGCGCCTTAATATGCAGCCCATTAAGTCCTCCACTGCAATGTCAAGCGTTGAGACAAATGTGAAAATACGCTATATAAGAACCACCATTATTATTCATTATTAATCTTACAATATATCTAATCTATGTACCTGAATATCTTGTACGATTGTTCCTTCATATTTGGTAAAAGCAGGGTCCGACATCATCTTTTTCACCTCTCTCAGCGCAAACAGAAGATTATCTTCCCAAGCTACATCCACGATATCTTTCCATGCCTTTGGTAGCAGAACCAAAAATTAAAGCTCGCTCTTATTGTTTGTAAAAAAACAATGTTCAGATGAGGGTATCAGAGACTCGCTTACGACAGTGTTTTCGCGCATACGTTCAGCGTCTTTGATAGTGCAGTTTTTGTATGACTGTGAAAAGTTCACGGCACGGACACGGTCGTGACACAGCAAGGGATACTCCAAACAAACCACATTGCACGATAAGTTACTCTCCATCCATTCAAATACCCGGAACACGGCATAAACACGGTGCAGACACTGTCACGCCAAGATCACGGCACTTTTAAACCAATCATATTGCGCGTGAAAAAAATCAGCCAATTAAGATTCTAGAAAGTATCACGGTCACGGCACGTCACGCTTACGGCACTGAGCTTTTCACAGTCATACGAAAACTGCTCTATAACGATTAAAACACTTGAAATGCTTTGGAGTCTAAGGGTGATATCGTTTATCCGGTATGACCGGACATTTTGTTTGGAAAGCAAAAGGTATAGGGCAGATAGGGCAATTCAAAATTCTGAAAAAACATTACGGTTACGGCAAGGCAAGCATACTGCACTGATGTTTCACAGTCATGCGAAAACTCTCCATCTTACCTCTTGTCCAAGTTCATATGCTCCCTTGATGTTATTAAAATACTGTGTGGCATTAGCAACAAACTGTTCCATTTCTATCGCACTTTCTTCTGCTTTCTTACTCTGGTCTTTACAATCTTCTAGGGTCCCAATTGTACCCCATATTGATAAAGCTGTTTTGTTATTTAAAGATCATTAGTAAATTTTGTTCAATAGACTGTTTTCTCAAGGTTGCGTGCGCATCCAACTTGACGGGCCACAAGATTTTAAAACGCAATTGAGGCTGCGTGCTAAATGCTTAGTCATTCGTGACAGGCGGTAAGAATAGATTTAATTTAGTAGGTATCCTCATACCGAAACCTTTGTGCGTGACAAGAGCAGCATATCTCGGAGGTAGGCTATTGAGAAGACAGTTTTATATTTAAAGAGGAGAATAATAGATTTCATGAATTCTTATTGAGAATTCTTATTGAGAATTGCAATAATAGAGACCTTTTTGACACATGTCTCTGTCACTGCAAACTCACCGTTCGTCTCGCTACGATGCAAAGACACGGCTACTTTTCAATATGGCGCAGGGAACTGTGAAGGAGACTATTGTATGATAATTCTCATTATAAAGCTCCTGTTCTGGTATCGTGGCCCGTCAAGTTCCTTAAATTTGAATGCGCACGCAACCTTGAGAAAACGGTCTATTCGGCATGTTCAGTAAACAAGTACTATAAAACAAATACGTATTGAACTTACATTATTCATCATCATCACCATCATCATATCATCCATCATCATCATCACCATCACCATCATCATCATCATATCATCCATCATCATCATCATCATCACCATCAACATCATCATCATTACCATCATCATCATCATCACTACCATCACTACCATCACCATCATCAGTCATCTATCATCATCATCAACATCATCATTTATCGTCATCACATGTCATAACACAAATACATATTCATACCAAATATAAAACAAATATAACCAATTCATATATTCTATATATTCTGATATATTAGCATTCCAAAATGCGGTTAGATACTTACTAGCCTGCGGTTTGGTCGGTCTGCTGTTTCTCCCTCTCTTCTTCACAATACCGCAAGACCGTCGATCATTGCAGGCTAAAATCTTAGAACACCACATCTATGTACTCACCCATACTTCCTAGCGAGAATAGTTTTGAAATTCCGCTTTTAACTTTAGAAAATAACCCGTGACCAGACGTGTACTTGTTTTTAACGTTTCCTACGAGTCCTCTTACTCTTTGCCCCTGACCAGCCTTCTTCACAGACAAGAACCTCCTTCCTGATAGTTCTTGATATTTATATGCCGAACCCTTTATATTGAATTTCATTTTTAACTTGTCCTCCAGCTGAGAAGTAAATATAAATGCAAATATAAAATAATTAACAATAGGATGAAATGCAGGTTTTTTTGGTGTGTAACCACGTGACCGAAAAATCTCTTGATATATAAATCACAACTGATGAAACAGTCGCCATCTTGGTTGACGCAACAAGAGAATCTTAATGAGAAATGCTTTGGTTTTCACCTAAATAATCGTGAATTTCAAAATCTTAAATTCGCATAATAATGAAGTCAAGGTTTTGTTATCTTGTGACGCAGTCAAAACTACATATGCTGGCTAAATTTTAAGGCTGTAATTTCGTTGAGGAACTATAGGCGAGTAAACATGACGCAATCATTTGGTAAAAATATATGGAGTGGCCATTTTGGTGTTCCAATTACTAATTTACCTATCACACTACATCATATTTTGGTGTTCCAATTACTAATTTACCTATCACACTACATTATATTTTGGTGTTCCAATTACTAATTTACCTATCACACTACATTGTATTTTGGTGTTCCAATTACTAATTTACCTATCACTCTACATTATATTTTGGTGTTCCAATTACTAATTTACCTGTCACACTACATTATATTTTGGTGTTCCAATTACTAATTTACCTATCACACTACATTATATTTTGGTGTTCCAATTACTAATTTACCTATCACACTACATTATATTTTGGTGTTCCAATTACTAATTTACCTATCGCACTATATTATATTTTTACATGCAGTTTCTGAGAATGTCAATTTTTTAAAAACAATTTTGTGACAACATCACTTCGGTACTCTAAAAACTAGTAATGATGAAAAAGTAAATTATACACCGTGAAAAAGATGAAAAATCTTACTGACGTTTCGGACGCTAGTCCTTCATCATTACTGTTTCATTAGAAACACCGACGCAGCTCACACTAGTTTTTAGCTAGTTATATCCTCTTTCTCTAAAAACTATTTACCTCGTTTATTTTGGTTCCGATGACAGTTCCTTGGACGTGTTTATAAATTTTTTTAAATCCCGGAATTGCGAGTGTCAAAGACGGCATGGCAATGTCGAGCACCACTTCTAGACCTGATTTGTACATTGAATCGACTTCGATTGCATCGACCTCCTCTTTTGTACTATTTTTCTTTTTGATGTATTTCTGTCGAGTTTAATGACACTAGGTTAATGTATGCAATGCAAAGCTTTTTGAGATTTTTCAGAGGAAATAAATCAGAAAACCCTGGAACAGATATAAATACAGAGATCTGGTCGGTTAGTTGGTCGGACGTTCGGTCGGTGGGTGGGTTGGTCCTTACCTTGATGTATTCAGTGGAGTTTGTCAATGCATGGCTGAATTTAGGAGACATTGCATCGAAAACTGCTTTCTGTGTAATAGTGATGCGGTCCATGTTACTTCTTATTCTGCTGTACACCTCCATGCTAGATTTAGCATAGCATTGCATGACTGCCGCTAGAATTGATAGTAACATTGAACATCAATCGATCAATTTTCTTTGTACTTCAAAGTTACATTGATATAATCAAACATACAAACATTTCCGGGTGCGTGTGGACGGGGCTTAATATGACTTCCTTCGTACTTAAGGCTGGTTTTCACTAGCGACATAAGCGACGGAAGCATAAGCATGAGCATAAGCATAAGATCGTTATGTTCTAGTGTAAATGAATGTGACGGAAGCATAAGAGAAACAATAGGAAGTTTCCCGTGCAGGGGACTGAGTACGAGAATTTGATTGGCTTACCACCTTGTGCTTCTGTATGTTAGCGACGGAAGCATAACAATCTGGTTTTCACTAGCGACATAAGGACGGAAGCAGAAGCATAAGAAAAAGGAAACCTTCCGTTCCTTCTGCTTATGCTTCCGTCGATATTCTGCTTCAGCTTATGTCTCCGTTTTTTGATTTTCAAAGGAACATAAGACGTCTTACGCTTCTGCTTCTGCTTCTGCTTCTGCTTCCGTCGCTAGTGAAAACCAGGCTTTAGCAACCTTCAGCTTGCACCGAAAGCTCGCTAGAAGCATTCTAATCGATGATCAATGCTTTATCACTATTACTGATACCACTTCGTTATCGTTCGTGCTCACCTTCTAGAGAAAGTCGGTCTATCTCATCGCTAATGTTCTTGAATGTCTTAGTAAGGCATTTAACCTTGTTCCAATTGGTTTGAATACTTGGATAATAGACGGCACAGCCCCCTACTGCTACAGGAAGGTTCACAGAAAGATCTACTACGGCTGCAATTTCATCGCCATATTTTAAACCAAATTTCAAAGCTTTTAGAGCTATGTTTGCGAAGCTCGATAGAAAACTTCTCTTTCCCGAAGCGGCTGCCTGTATGTCATCTAGATCATTGTAAAAAAAACAACAAATATTAGTTATAAGTGCCCTCACCACTAGCTCTATGTTTTCAGTATTGATTCTACACGGCATGAAGTGAAAAGTTAAGTGTCGCGAACATAACATGACGCGAAAATTAAAAGCCCCGCAATATGTTAATAATCAAGAAAGAATACGTTTATTGCCACTCAAACGTTTTCAAAATCATATTTTTAACTATTCTAGGGCAATGTCTCGGTCCTACGTATCACTACTGTATTCTGTGTTCATGTCTTGAAAGGATGGGAGAGAGCGGGAATAAAGGGTGTAGTAACTTGGATATAGTGGTCAATCAATATAATTCATACACAAGCGTGAATTTCTTGTGGACATCGTGAGAACGGTGATGTTTCACGAGGCGAAGCCAAAAATGTCAATCTATACCCTCATAACAGCGGGGGGGAAATACTCTAGTCTTACGTACTGTTTAATAAACTCGCAGGAGTGTTTGATCAGGTTTAAAAACACGAGGCGTAGCCGACCTAATAAACTCGCAGATCGCGTTTTATCAGGTTTTTTAGACCTGATAAAACGCGATCTGTGAGTTTATTGAACGGCTTAAAAAACTCATGCTGTAAGTTCTCATAGTGTACCGAATTCTTTACGAAATGAACCAAGTTTGATGGAGAAAATCTAAGTTAAAGTTCATGCAAATGAAGACGAATCTAATATCAGATATAAAACCTCCTTCACGGTCATGATTTTTATTGTGTTTCCTTTATGAATTATTAATGTGGTTTTTTTAATTCCAAAAAAAAAATCATTTCTTGTAATTAAAAAAAATAATATTACAACGTTCCTGCAATTAGGCATAAAAAGTACCTTGATAAAAGTCATCTCCATACGGAACATCTTGGTCAATCTTTTCTCCTTCGTCTACAGCTTCACCTTCCTCGTTAACAATACATCTGGTGAAAACTGGAGAAAACTGTTGAAAAAGAAGACTCACACACAAAATAGCGATCCAGCGAGAAGATCGTCGTTGCTCCATGATTTACACTGACCAACAAAAAGGCACCCGAATCTACTGCTCAACCGAGGAACAAAGTATTGGATGTGATGTGATTGTACCAGGGCTGGTAAGTACGAATACCTGTGACTGCACATCGATGATAAAGTGTTTAATTAACTTGGTGAAGTAATTGAATATTTCGTTATTTGATCGTTAATCAATCAAGATTGAATCGGTCTAACAATCTTCCTTCGCGCAAATGATTCCGTTTTAGTCTGAAAATAGGCTAGAACGAACGAACGAACAATAATAACAAAACAAAACAAACAAACAAACAAAGCAAAACAAAAAAAAAGGTCATGTGTGTACAATCAAACCACTTTTTCAACGTATTTTCATGTTTAATTTTCCTTGAAATTCTCGAGCAGGTCATCGATTTTTTTAATGACCTCATCATTTGTTCACAACTAAGGAATTTCTAATATTTTCCCTCGAGAAAGTTTCTGATATTAGTAATAGGGGAATCAGCGGTAGATGGAAGATCAGTAGAAATGCTTTATGATGGATCGTGTTGAACGAACGAACGAACCAAAAACACGGGGTAGTAAGAATAGCCATGACGTTGCGTCTGTAAGGACCCGATGGAGGGACGGGGAGGGGGGGCTGGTTGATTCACGATCCACCTGGCGAAGGATCGGTACTTCTTATCTACTGGGGTTGAGCACCGGAATATCCAGGAATGGGACTGGGGTCGAATACTCTAACAATAAGCCTTTTCATAGTTTAAGAATCGATTCCACTGCGCATGCGATTTTATCCCGAATTTCTCATCTTCTTTTGTCTAAATCTTCTTTGGTTCTTAATTAAACAAAAGGTGAGAAATTCGGGATAAAATCGCATGCGCAGTGGAATCGATTCTTAAACTATGAAAAGGCTTATAGCTGGGCGCCTTAGCTGATAGGTTCACCGGGAGGGGACTGGGACCTAGTACCAGATGGCACCGGTACCGATGTTGCAGAACATTTACTTTCCTACTACTGCCGTCTTTATTTAGTCTTTATTTTATTTTCTCTTGTTTTCGATAAATTGTTCTATATTTTGTCAATGCTGTACGTATCTCAGGTCAGTTTTTCGAAGTCTAACTCCTCATATTTTATATCAAACACGCCGTCAAAAAATGTCCGCTTACTGATTCATTATAGATATGTACATCTTTATTAATTACTATACATTGGTATTTTCATTGTTCATCACTATTTGACTGGTACAACATCCGGTGAAAGAATCAGTCTATCGTCAGTTGCTGCTCTACTCGGACTCATTTGACCGAGCCGATCATTGTAGTCAGGACTGCCTGGTACCGACTGCGTCACAGCCTCGCTATCAGGATAGCTTCGTAACGATTTGCTGGAACGTGACTCTTGTCTTAGTTCAGGCATGCGTATTGGAGGTAACGGAGAATACCGCATGGTCGATGGACTGTTGCGCAAGTGAGGCACCATGGGATCGAATGAGTGATCTGGGTCTGTGGATAAAAGGGATAGAAAAAATCACATCACATATCTAGCATCCTGTATAGTTAGCCTTTCCTGGACTTAGTTTGGCCCTGAGGTTATTTCAGGGTTCAATCTGTGAGTTAGCCGTGCCCCGACTTAGATCAGCCTTGAGGTTGTTTCAAGGTTCTATCTGTGAGTTAGTCATGCCCTGACTTAGATCAGCCCAGAGGTTGTTTCAGGGTTCAAACTGTGAGTTAGCCATGTCCTGACTTAGATCAGCCCGGAGGGGTTATATCAGGGTTCAATACAGTTGATGTTATACTAGATTAGTACCCGTAGTTTTCTTAGCCTTCTTGACATGTTTGCTTCCTGAGGGTCGTTCGACTGTCACGTAACTTCTTATCAACGAAGTAGGAACATTGGTTTTATTCCCAAAAAAACCCGTGCTGCAAGAAAGAGATCAAATGATATTAAACTCATATGATAAGACCAACACTAGTGTGTTGTTAGTTGTAATAGTTATTGCCAGAAGTCAGTGCCCTGACATTATTTCTCTATTCGAATATATATTTAGATCTTATTAACCGAGCGGGAGGTCTGTACGGGATAATGTTGACCGACGTCTGTAGCCCGACCGAGGTCAAGATTATCCCGTACAGACCGACCAAGCTCGGTTGATAAGAGTTTTATTATATGACCAATGTATCGATTTTGGAAAAAATGTTACCATTGAGTTATCGTTACCAACCTGACTTGTGTTTGTCCGACCATCATGCGATTTACATCAAGCTCCAGGATACGAGGTGCAGTAAGCCCAACATTAGACTGTGGGCTTCCTTGAACTTGGGATTTGGAAATCTGCGTTACAAATTCCCCTCAAGTTAATAAGAATAACAGTCATTGTGACATACCGAGGAGATTGCGTGACAATTCCTTACCTGCCATGTTTGCCCCTGATATGTCCCGTCACTGTCTTTGAATGGTTGCGTGACGTCCATGTCCATAACACCATGCTCAAGTTCTGTCAATTGTGGGATAGATGACGTAGATTTGCTTCCATGGGAAAGGTCATGGTGAATGTTGGCCATGGATGACTTCATACCGTTGGTCAGCCATGGGGTTGGTGCTGGTGTTACTGTACTAAGTGGCTCGTTTATAGACACTGGTTTATTTTTACTCACCAAGTACCCTCCAAGTGGATCAAACCTGTAAGATAAGTCGCTATTCTACGTCTTATTCGTATGGGATGTAAACGACTTAAAGCCGCTCAAAAAGCACCAACTTTTTAGGTGCATGTGACGCCATGTTGGTTGGTTATTTCTTTTCCTTTTAATCTAAAAGGAAGCGATAAACAACCAATTATACTATATATAGTAGAAAGAGTACTTACCTGGACTTGTATGACAATACAGGTTTTATCAGGAAGATTCCTGTATCGTTTTCTAGTCTTTCAAAAGTCTCCATCATCAGCTGAGCCAAGCGCTCTCGTCTCTCGGCCAAATCGTCCATTTTCTCTCCCCATCTCCTTGCTCGTTCATTTTGCAGAATTTCCATTTTTTCTAAAGTATGGAAGGACTTCCTCATCTAATTTTTCACTGTTGTTCTTCAGCTTCTCCTCTGAAAATAAGCAACATCAAGAGTATGATTCTTGTTGGGTGCTTATGTGAAAACAGCTATTTTTGATGTACCACGCCAAAATGTAAGGCTGTGTCCTTGTATTAGGCACAATGTACCAATGCACTAGAAGTGTGAACACAGCTTGCTTTAATGTACCCATGCCCAAATGTAGCGACTGGTATTGTGCCCTTGTATTACGCACAATGTACCAATGCACTAGAAGTGTGAACACAGCTTGCTTTAATGTACCCATGCCCAAATGTAGCGACTGGTATTGTGCCCTTGTATTTAGGGACCAAGGGACCAAGCACTTGAAGTGTGAACACAGCTAGCTTTGACGTACCCATGCTTAAATGTAGGGCAACAACAACGTGCCAGGGCACTATGTATATTTGAAAACCCTCTTAGTGTATAGCACATACCTATTTTCTGCATGGCATGATGGTGTGTGTACCGCTCTACAATAGCAGCCAATCGTTTAGCAGGTAAGCTGACGTAATCAGACATGTGATCAAATGCTTGTGTTACGTCATCGTTAGTGGTGCGGTTTTCATTGATCGCTCGTTTTAGAATCTTTGCGTTTCTTTCTGCGTCAAGGCGTGAAAACATTATAGAAGAGCTTGCCCTCTGGTGTCAAGAATGAAAATACATCTGTATCAGGACGACATCCTACCCCTGGTGATACTGGCATGCCCTACTCCCTCTCCATGGTTATATTGACTTCCTCCACTATCTACACCTGTTGATACTTGCTTCCCCCACTACCTACCCCTGGTGATATTGACTCCTCCCACTGACTATCCCTGGTGATACTTGCTTCCCTACTACCTACCCCTGGTGATATTTGCTTCCCCGCTACCAGGCCCTGGTGATATTGATATTCCTAACTACCTACCCTTGGTGATATTGATATTCCTAACTACCTACCCTTGGTGATATTGATATTCCTAACTACCTACCCCTGGTGATATTGATATTCCTATCTACCTACCCTTGGTGATATTGATATTCCTAACTACCTACCCCTGGTGATATTGATCGTCCTGCCAAAGCATCATTTAACTGTTGCTTAAGACTCGTTATCGTATCTTGCATGTCAGCCATCACAGTAGCGTTCTGGCTCGTCTGTTCTTAGGTGAAATTTACTTTCTTGGTCAAAATGTGTCTTCAGCTTTTCATATCCTTCAGCAAGGTCGTTGTATTCTTTTAAGAGTTTACTGTAACTAGATTCCAATGGTTGTTCGTCTTTAGCTTCAGGTGTGTCCTGTCCTGCAGGAGACCCACAGGTTGTACTTCCAGCACGTGACTTAAGGTCATGTGACACGTTCTGTGTAGATACGATACTGTGCACTTTGTCTAAGACCTACAGACGAAAAGAAAATACATCACGGACTATAATGGTGGCTTTAAACATTCTCAAGAAATTCAAAAGAATGGCGACCATGCTGATGGACAGAGGACTTGATGAGAAGTCTTTCGTTAAAACCCACCAGATGACGTCGTACTTGGTTAGAATATTTGTGGCGGTGAGTTACCTGACTTATACTGTATCGTATTTCGGGAAGTCTTTCAATGACGCCTGTTAAATCACCCTATAATAAATGACAAAAAAAATAAAATGAAGTAATGACACATACAATTAAGTCTAGAAAATAGATGAGAACTACACAGAATAGCTGGTGAGTGAAGTCCTTGGTGTTGGCCCCACACAGACATAAAGAATAATGATAAATCTAGTTGCTTACGTATTTTGATATTTAACTCAACTCCACTGCGTAACGACTAACATACTCACGAACCTTGTCGACATCACTCGTTTCGAAGTTCGTCAATTCACTGACTTCTACAAACAGTCCCTGCTTCTCAAGCCACGTGGTAATGTTCCCTTTAAATCGCTTTACAGCTTCGTAGATACGAAGGGTTTCCGAAGCAACTGGATGATCACGAAGAGCCGAGTTGACGAGTCTACGCCGAGCTCGCGCACTCATAAGCACTTGTCTCGTTGGGGCTGTAAGGGTAGAGGAACGAGATCCAAGAACAGGAACCACGCTCTGTTGTGTCATGATAAATAACAGATGTATTAAGACTAGTAAATAGATTTATTAGTACGATATAAGTGTGACAGACAGACCAACCTCTTCTTCTCTCTCCATTTGCGGCGATAACACATTAACATTGCTTGATCCTGATACAGGCCTTGAATCAAATTTAACACTAGATCCTGCGCCTTCGAAGCCACTGTCACGTGGACTAACACCTCGGTACTCCACGTGATCTTCAGTTTCCTCTTGTGTACTGGATTCCATAATAGGAAATGGACTAACGCCACGACTGACCAATGAGTGATGACTATCTGACTGCAATGACTAATCAACAAGTAACTAGTTAAAGTATCACAAAACCGAGTAGTATCACTAGAGCACAGAGAATCAATTAAGGGTGGAGTAGCGGAAACTGCATTCGCCTCTAGGATTCGACTCCCAGACTCGTTATCACATGTGAAGAGTCTCTCGTTTGGTTTGAGATTTTTCGCCGGGTTCTCGCAAAATCTAACACGATAAATTGCAATTCGATTTGCGAGTTAATCGTGCCCTGACTTAGATCAGCCCAGATGTTGTTTTAGGGTTCTATCTGTGAGATAGCCGTGCCCTGACTTAGATCAGCCAAGAGGTTTTTTCAGGGTTCTATCTGTGAGTTAGCCATGTCCTAACTTAGATCAGCCCAGGGGTCATTTTACTTAACACATGTGTATACATATATTTGTGGTGTACTGAATTACCTGTTTTCCGTCTAGTGATATTCCTGTCATAGTATCTCTTTCTCTCTTTTCCACACTCTGTCTGCTTCTCAACGATAGTCCTGTCATGGTCTGTTCTTCACGTCGATCTTGTATTGATTTTTCGTGCGTACGGCGCTGAGAACAAGAGAACACCCCATCATGTTGATACTTAGGGGTAATTGATAGTAACAATAACTAGTTCATTTTCTTTTGTCTTTACCGAATTCGCTAGAGTGACCACGAATTAATGATTGCAGTGGACACTAGAGAAAAACGTTTGCGCATGCGTGCATTTTAGCACGTTTTCTAAGAATTTTGAAGAGTTTGTGGCTGTACTTGGTGTATTCATACATCTACCGCATTTAACCTGGACTTTGAACCATTGTTTCATGGTCACTGATGAACAGTTCTGGTCGAAGAAAATTAGCTTTACTCACCATCTCTTCTTGTTCTGCTAATATTTCTTCCTGTTAAGAAATAAAAAGTTCATTCTACATCAAAGACTTGGAACAATATTCTTCTAATCAGTGGCAAGCGAATTTTACTTTGAAGCCCGGGGAACGATAACCAATATTAACCATTTCGAAAGTACACAATTTTGGGGGGAAAAACTCAAAATGACAGCGTTGATTTTTTCCTACATGTCGGAGTGTGAAGGATTTACTTTACAGTACTGACTTACCAATTGAAGCATGGCTTGTTCTGCCTAACAAAGAAAGTAGGAAAAAACATTAAAAAGTACGAAGATATAACTAGCTAAAAACTAGTGTGAGCTGCGTCGGTGTTTATAATGAAACAGTAATGGTAAAAAGGTAAATTATACACCGTGAAAAGATAACGTTTCGGACGCTAGTCCTTCGTCGGAGTAAAAGAGAAAGAGGTGGTGTTTATATGATAGAATAAGGCAATAGAAACCAATGAGAACAAGGTAGGAAAACATTAAAAAAGTCCATGATTATAATAATCAAATGCCACCTGCATGTTGATGAAGTATTTATTCTACACACGAATCGATGTTTATTTTTTTGTTATTAATTTGTTTGCTTAAACATAAACTATGTCTACAAGATGTTTGAATTGAAATCGACATTGCAATTGTAATTGGTCTCTGATTGGCCACTACAAGCCGTCTATTGAACAACACTGATTAATATGACATGCATTGCTATTCATTATCTATACCACTTTCATCATTAGCTCTAACAACTACACCAACAACGATAACTAGACGAAGGGGATGATTAGCAAGATTTAATCTCTTCATTAGGTGTATGGAAGTAACGTAAGGACACGGGATTTACCTCTTTTTCCGCTTGTTCCTGGGAATTCAAAGCATAGATCATTATTAGTAAAGGAGCAAATAGGGGACGATTAGCCACGCAAGAATATAGCATGAATCTTGTAGTGTAAGTCATCAGTCACCTCGGTTGGCTCAGTTGGTGATTGAATATCTGTCCGTTCTGCTGAGAGGTAGTGGTTCCAGCCAGGGGCCGGACTAACACTCAGGGTCTTAAATAACCGAGGATAGAGTGCTGTCATCTATGGTAAGCCCGACTTTCAAATGGCTCGCATTTATATAACCATTTTATATGGCATTCCATTGTAGTTACCTTGATGCTTCTGCTTCCTTCACCTGTTTTCATTAAACCTTCTTTTTCCTGTTAAAAAGACAATAAAAAAAATGCATTACATAAATGAAAACGAATGACATAAAAATATCAAGTCTGAATATTTCTACTATCATTATTAGGGACTGTTCATTAATTATGCCTCGGGGGATAAGGGGGGGGGGGGGGACTAAATGAACAGTCCCTCAAATGAGAGTCAGTCTCACTCACTTCAATGTGTCTTCCTTCTGCTTCGGCTATTTCTTGTCTGAGCGCATCAGTCTTCTTTAGATACTGAAATGTTAAACATGATACTTTAACATGGGTCATATTATAGACATTTATTTACTTATACTCTAAAATACCCCCCCCCCCCCCTCTTGCTAATTATTGATATGTAAGCGTACCTTAGTCTTCCATTCAGACAACTCCTTTTCCAGCTTTTCTTTCGTTTTTAATCTCTGAAAAAAATCAATACGATACTCGTTGACCAGCTGTCGGTCACACAACTGACCGGTTACTCAGCCTGGTGTAGATGGCATGAATATACTATTACTAGGAGATGACAACTTGAAGAATGTGTGACGAGCAGTCCATCCCCTGCGTGACCAGTTGTCTGTCACACAAGACCCAGGTACTCAGCCTGGTCTAGATGGCATTAATATACTATTACTAGGAGATGACAACTTGAAGAATGTGTGACGAGCAGTCCATCCCCTGCGTGACCAGTTGTCTGTCACACAAGACCCAGGTACTCAGCCTGGTCTAGATGGCATTAATATACTATTACTAGGAGATGACAACTTGAAGAATGTGTGACGAGCAGTCCATGCCCTGCGTGATCAGTTATCAAATGAATGTAACTAGAAACTCGTACTGACCTTCGTTTTCTGTAGTTCAGCATGGGCTAGTAGGTCTTCAGGTGGTAGGGTGGCCTAAATAAACAGACAGAAATGTCAGCACTATAAAATGATAATTTTTGCGATAATTTAATCTCGCGAGTTCGATTTCGGTATATTAGTTTCGGAGATTTTCTACTCAAATCATATCCAAGTCACTGATATTGTATATTTTCATTTAATGTTTTTGACTTTAAGGATACTTATGTAAGAGCATTGAGTTCTAATAATGCTCAGAAACTATCATCACCATCATTATTATTATTGGTGGCTAAACTTTGCGTTAGTTTCTTGGCTATGACTTAAGTATGATGACATGTGAATCGTTGATCAAGGTGTCGAAAAAGGTCTCTATCATTGCAAGCTCGATAGTCGTCAAGCTTTCATGCAAAGACAATACCTTTCAAGACGACGCAGGGAACTGTGAAGGGGGCTATTGAAGAGCAATTAATTTTCTTTTATTATATTTTCGCGAAACCTATTTTTCTCTTTACTCAAACTGCGTGTTATTTTGAACATCGCAAACTTAAAGTGTGGAGGAAAATTCATTTAAAATAAGATAGTCGCCATACAATCAAAACAACGTACCCAGTCGACATCCTTGTCTTCTTCGGTGTCCAACTCCTGTTCTTGTACCACTTGAAGGGTTAATGTTCTTCGTAGGATGGACTTTGGTTTAATAGTCTCTTGAGGTTGGTCTTCAGTGTCACTTTGAACAGAAGCGTCTTTTCTATCAGCTGAACAAAATAATAGCATATCATACTGGGAAACTGTTTGTATCTATTCTATTGTTAACCATTATTTACCATCACTGGACACTACTGGTCACCATTAGACATTATTCATTAATTTATTAATTAGACGTTATTCACCATCATTAGCCATCACTCTCCATCATTAGCCATCATTCACCATCATTAGCTATCACTCTCCATCATTAACCATTATTCACCATTATTAGCCATCACTATCCATCATCAGCCATCATTCTTCGTCATTCGCCACCATAAGACCTCATTTACCATCACTTGACATCATTCACTATCATACACTATCCTTCACCATCATTAGACATCATTCGCCACCATTAGACCTCATTTACCATCATTGGAAATCATTCACTATCATACAATATCTTCCACCATCATTAGACATCATTCACTATCATACACTATCATACATTATCTTCCACCATCATTGGACATCATTCACTATGTCTAAAATGATGCACTGATTTCTTACCACTCTCATCTTTTTCCATGACCATTTCCTTTATCTCCTCCTCAGCCTTTTGTTCTTCTGGGGTTTTCACTTGTACAGTTTTCTGGGGAGATTTTGATCTACGGCCAGATTTGACACTAACTGACCTTTCATTGGGTGTCTGCTTTGTCTTATCATTCAAATCACTCGAAGTTTTCTCTGTTTTTAAAGATTCGCTGCGTGATGATGATGGCGCATTTTCCTTTGATTGATCAAATGAAGGTGACTGTGTTTCGGATTCTTGAGGCGAACTGATTTCTGTCCCACTCTGAATAGAAAATATTCTTCCGTTAACTATAATATGAGACTAACCCGACTATTTAGGATACCATTGAATTGCCAGGCAATTTGCAGCACCTATCGTATCATAGGTGAATACCATTGAACTGCCAGGCAGATTGCAGCACCTATCGTATCATAGGTAAATACCATTGAACTGCCAGGCAGATTGCAGCACCTATCGTATCATAGGTGAATACCATTGAACTGCCAGGCAGATTGCAGCACCTATCTTATCATAGGTGAATACCATTGAACTGCCAGGCAGATTGAAGCACCTATCGTATCATAGGTGAATACCATTGAACTGCCAGGCAGATTGCAGCACCTATCTTATCATAGGTAAATACCATTGAACTGCCAGGCAGATTGCAGCACCTATCTTATCATAGGTGAATACCATTGAACTGCCAGGCAGATTACAGCACCTTTCTCATGATAGGAGGATACCATTGAACTGCCAGGCAGATTGCAGCACCTTACATATAATAGTAATACGTACCTTGTGTAACATCATTCGTATGCTTTGAGCCGATGATTTCAGTGACAACCTACTGAATGCACCGTCGCCTTCACTGCTGTCAGGAGAAAATGGCGAGTTGATTAATTTGCTCTGTGGACTCCCTGTGTGCTGAGAGTTACGTGGACTTGATTCTGTAGATTCTGCTCTTGCTCTCAGCTCTTCGTTTTTCTTTTTTGTCTTTTGATTGAATCAAATTATTACAATTAATTTTTCGCTAAAGTGTTTTTTCGTGTTAGTTGTACATCAGAAGTTACAAACTAGTCTTCCTTGGCGTAAGGAGTGAAATCTTCAGACAGTATACTTTCCGTAACGAAGGTTCTCATTGATCATTTTATAATATTTCGGGAGCCCTCACTAGCCAATGCAAACAATATCACTAATACGACAATAAAGTGCGAACGATAGAATGTCAACATAGATTGAGCTTAAAGTCAATAAAACATATGAAAATAATTCAATACAAAGTGATGAGACTCGTTCGATATAACAGTGATAACAAAGTTTAGTTTGTTCTAATCAAACATCTTGGATAGCAATAGCGATAGCGAAGAAGGAAAGCCTTTCTGTTCGATAGCCATAAATCCTTCTTCGAGGTCAATCACGTCGGGACTAATTTAACCATAACGGGCACTTTACTAACTAACAAAGCGAGTAGCTTCACTAAATAATCCAAACGTTGATCTTACCTTCCAGAAAAAAACTTATAAATAAGAAATTTCCTTCATTGCAAATTCAAATTACACAGGACACTTAGAAAGTCTATTCAAATCAACACTCTAAACAGAGCGACTCAAACAAAGCCGAAACGTGATCGTCTATATGGTGTCTCCGTTGGTACCATGGTAACCCAGTGTTTAATATCTGATGGTTTTGTGTTACAAAAAGGTATAACTAGCTGAAACTAGTGTGAGCTGCGTCGGTGTTTCTAATGAAACAGTAATGATGAAAAGGTAAATTATACACCGTGAAAAGATGAAAAAACTTACTGACGTTTCGGACGCTAGTCCTTCGTCGGAGTAAAAGAGAAAGAAGTGGTAGAAAGGAGTGTATATATGATAGAATAAGACAAAAGAAACCAATGAGAGCAAGGTAGGCAAGGAAACAAAAACAAACAATCAAAAGACAAAAGGAAAGGTTAGTTGAAAATAAAGCGTTCATTAATCCCGTTGGGACTAAGAGTGCCCAATAGGTGAATAAGCCGCATTTCTTTGGTCTTGCGACAATCATTGTTGCCGTTAAGCAAAGAAAGACCGAAAACAATGAAGTCAGAAAGAGAATGGTTAGTTAGATTAAAATGGCGGGAAACTGTTACGGTCAGGTAAAGTCTCAGAGGAATAAACACTCTTAATTCATTCTAATTAACTACAATTACTGGTATTTTAAGCTAAACAGGCGCGTTCAGAAGCACTAACCGTTTCTATAACTCGTTCTTTTCTCTTTATTTGAGTTTCATGGTCTTGACGAAGATAGTACAATGCCAACTCTTGTTCGCTTCTTAGCTTCTTTACTTCATCATCGTAATGCCGCTTCAAATCTAACAATAAAAACAACAAAGTGAGAAATTGAGAGTTAAATACAGTTGTAACTGTACGGGCGTTTCGGATCAGTGTTAGGCCTTCGTAAGAGATCTTCTGTCAAAATGAACCTGGTATTTTTAGCCCTTGGGTTTTAAGTTTAAGTTCAATGAATGATACTTCTTACCAATGATAATAGAAAATAATAATACTGCCAAATGGCAAGGGACATTAGTAGAAGAAAACTGAATTCACATAAAAAAGCTTCTCTCCGATGTTAAGCTTACTTAAGGGTGACACAGCCCGTTACATCACTTATATTCTAATTTGATTTTCTCAAACTTTGGATAAGTTAAAAATTGTTTTCTTCCCATAAGGTGGACCAATAGAAGCTGATCTTAATTTTGTTTGATTAAGGCCCCGTCCACACTATGCCAGGTAAATTTGAATCCGAATTTACCAACCGAAACCTAAAAAAAAATTTTCCGTCCACAATAATACGGCTAGCCGGCGTTTTCAAATTGTTCCACTCTGGAGACCGAAAAAATCGTTTTAGGTGAAGAATCGTTCCGGATTCGCCCGGACTAGTGTGGACGGTAGGCCTAACCGAATAAATAAAAATTCGGATTCAAATTTATTCGGCATAGTGTGAACGGGGCCTAAGATGGGTCTTGTGGTTGGAATCATTGATTGTGATCATCGTAAACTTGAAGGAAAACGATCGATAACGGACTTTCCACAAGTACAAACCTGATTGAATGGAGTCTATGAAATGCTGTTGGTCTTGCAACTTTCCTTCGTACTCTCTTTTAAGTTCCTAATAGTATAATAATAATAATCAATGACAAAAATAATGAAACTATAGACATAGACAAAATATGATTACGTTTCCAATTTTTACTTTTTTTACAGTCAAGTCCCCTTTGACTGACTATCTGGGAACCCCCAGATACTTGTAATATGAAAAGATAACTAGCTAAAAACTATTGTGAGCTGCGTCGGTGTTTCTAATGAAACAGTAATGATGAAAAGGTAAATTATACACCGTGAAAAGATGAAAAAACGTACTGACGTTTCGGACGCTAGTCCTTCGTAGGAGTAATATGCGTAGGTGAAAAAAATCCGCAATGTTGCGCTCTAACGGACTCATAATCGGTGTACGCATTTTATAGCGAGTTGTCCAGGAAATGAAGATATAACTATGCAAAACGCCACAAATATGCGTTGTAGAAATTACACAGATATTAGGCAGAGCAATTTTAATGTCATGTTAAATCCTGCATCCAGTTAACTTCAGTAGTTTCATGAGTTATTCGAAAATCTGTGGAACTAATTGAGAAACAGATTGTTCATGTTGGTAACATCTCTACGAAATATTTACTGCCATTAAAAGCAGAGCAGGTTGTCAGTGGCTTAGAATTAGAGACCTTTAGCATCGGGTTTAGGGATGAGGCCCAAAACACGACTGTAAACGCGGAGAAACACTCAGCATCAATGAAATTCAATAGGGGAGCTTTTCCAGCAACCACTTCGTTATGACGCCTTGCCTAATGTCGAAAGTTTGACGAAAAAAGCCTGAAAAACTGGTTGAAATTTGCGTTACCTTAGCAAGAACGTCGTGCTAAACGCCAAGCTATTTTACTCACCTCGTTTTCATCTCTTAGTTTCTTATGTCTGTCATAATCTCTCTCGTGTTTGTCTTCTAGTTGAGCGATGTTCAGTTCCAACTCGTTAGTCACCTGTAGAACAAAACAATTTTAACAGATCGTATGCTGATCCAGGGATATGCTCCTTTTTTGAACTGACAACGAGTGATGAGGCGGTAAGCCGTGTGGGATGGGCTCGGAAATCATATAAGAACTTACGTAATAGGTAAGTTACGAGCCTGAAGAAGAGTGCCCATGGGCCTTTCACAACTTCAAGTTGCGTAAAACAAGTCCTTTCACACAAGGCTCGCAATTTACCTATTACTCATGTTCTTATTCTGAACTGACCAGGTCATTAACTTAGTTTGTATTGTATGCCGGGGAGTCCACGCTGCTAAGGCGTCGTCAGCCTTTCACCAAATGAAAACTTTGTATGTGAGTTGGTCTTTGTTTCTCTCCTGTACTACTCTTTCCATTTCCCCCGGTTTTCTAATCCTAATTCGATCTACGAATCAGAGGAGCGTATACCTCTTTGTAGATAATACTTCTATATTTTCTTAAAATAATAAATAATGCCATCTGGCTGAGCTACGACATTTGATATTACTTTAACTGGTTAGTTGTCTATTTGTAGTGAAGCTAGTTAAAATAAAACATCTTTACTTACTTTTGTAAGCGCTTGAATTTCTCTATCTTTACCGGAAAGTTCAGTTTTTATTTCATTGATTTCTTCGGCGTATTTCTACAATGACAGAGAACGAATATCAGTAAGTGAACATATTTCTTTATTTTTTCTAATTCCACTCTCAAGGATCTTTCAGTGTTCTTGTAACATTTGAGTTTAATTAGAGTGTATGCAGTTCATGCCATATTTCCATGACAAAACTTTGTGGAAAATTACACAAATTAGTAAGTTCAGTGAACTCAGTAGACTGTAGACCCATAAAACTTTAAAATAATTTGGTACAATTTCTCTTTGTCAAGTACAAATTATTTGAAGTCCCGTTTTTTTGGGACACAAACGACGAAATAGGAAATGCGTGCACGTGCTGTTAATGCTCTCATAATGCACACGCCCCAACCAATCAGAGCGCGAGACGTATACTATTAATTTCACAAATGATGTAACAGCTTTAAGAGCATGTATTATTTACTGCGTAAAAAACACCCATAGTAGCGTAGACAAGTTATTGATTATGAAACATAAAATGCGAGCGCGTACTGTGTGCATTAACAGAGCACTAGGAGATTGTCACACACTCGAAAAGTGCGCGCATATGTGCTGTGTTCTCTATTATAAAATACTGTTATGAATGTCGCGTTCTGATTTGTTTGGAGCGCGTGCTTTATGAGAGCACATTGCACGCGCGCGCAGTTTCTGTTGCGTCATTCCAATCTATTATTGTAATTCGTATTTCGTAAAAGAAATAAAAAACTTGTTTGCTGTACTGTGTGTAGTCATAAATCACTTGGGGATTGGCAGAACACTAGAGAAGTGTCCAGAAGCACTCCCCTACGCGTCGTGTTGCCTCCTAACACTTCTCTCGTGTTCTGCCAACCCCCGCGTGCTTTATGACAGCTCACAGCACGCGCGAGCGTTTTCTATTTCTTCAATAATGCACGCGCTCCCAACCAATCAGGACGCGAGATTTATAACACTTATTCTATAAAGTACCTTAGCATTGTCAGCTTGAACTTTTAATCTGTTAATATAATAACAAAATGATACAATAATAGATTAAAATAAATATATTTGTAGTATTGAGACAGCAACTTTAACACTATTGTATAGAATGGTCTGAACCCAGGTGAATGAATGTTAATCGAAGTGATATGATCATCCGGGTGGGTGTAGTCCTGAGAAGGACTGTTTGATGTGACTGAAGTTTCGACAACCTGAGCGGAAGTCATCTTCAGAGTCCAGTGAAGAATAAAGTCAGATTGGTCATATTTATACTGCCATGATAACAATAGCCTAATCATATCACTTCGATTAACAACTTTAACACTCTTAGGGGGATGGAAAGCCTTAGACTGGTCTAGGAACCATTACAAGTTAACTGATAGATTGAATTAGAATTTAGAAGTTGCTTTTTGTGGAGAGGAACACTGGAGAGAAACCCTTGAAGCACAGGAGAGAACCAACAAACAACTCTATAAGGGTTCGTGCTGAGGTAACCACTTAAAATTCAAGGACTATTCAAGGAGTATACAAGGACCCAAAAAGGAATTTTCAAGGAGTATGTTCAGCTAACTATGCCAAGGTTTTACACGGTGGTTGCACATTGCCGACTTTCAAATTTCCAATCTTTCTGACTAGATCTATTTTAGAACCATGCAAGTAATGATCAAAGCAAAAATTTAAGGAATTTTCAAGGAGTTTCGCTAAAATTGAAAAAATTCAAGAGCTTTTCAAGTGCCCTGAAAACGTTAATTAATTTCAAGGAGTTTTCAAGGAGTTGAAGAAGTAGCATGAACCCTGTTTACTCACAAACAATACCGAGCCCAGCAGTGGCACAAACCTGGGTCGCATTGGTGAGAGGCAAGCAAACTTACGACTATGCCACTAGTGCTTCACTAATATTAATTTAATGCTAATTCATTATTTTTACCTCTCAATTTCCACTTGTTTCATTTCCATTGACTTGTAGACTTGACCCATTTTACCTTCATTTTGATCGAGTTCTGCATTGAATCATTCATAATATGACATTAAACAATCAACTCCTATTAATTAGCAATAACCGTGTCATGAGAAGAGAGTGCAGATAACTTATGTCAAGCCATGTGACCACAGGGTTTAAAATAAGGGCTGGTTTAACATTACTGGCCAACATGACTGACAATTGAATAGAAATAGAATATAATTGCCCTATTTCATAATGATGTCACATCAAAACAAACTATTGGTTTTTAAACGCTAGAGATCATGGTCATTGGAGGGGGATGGAATGACAACACATCTTAAATCACAATGAAATTTGGCTCATGAGCTGGTGAAGACAAGGACAACTAATAATATGATGCTATCTCGAAAAAAGAGAATTAAACTTAAGTTTAACCTAAATTTCTATCATTTTAACCGACGTAAACAAACCGTTATGACACTATGATATTTTACATCTTTTTCACCACGGCCTGCTCTCAGTCTGACCTCTAGCTCAGCTGGTAGAGCATCGGTAGTACAATTCCGAAGGTTGTGGGTTCGATTCCCAGCGAGGTCGGAAATTAATTTTTCCGAATTTAATTCCAAGGGTTTTCGCCCGGAATAACTTCGTTCCCAAGCACTATAACTTATCTATATTTCTATATCTTCGTTATGATATTGTGAAATTGGGCAATTGACCAGACAAGTTCCATTTCTGCGTGAACATTGTGTGATGTACGGCTATTATTTTAAGCCCTTAATGCCCAGATATAACTAGGGGACCATATAGAGAAGATGGTAGTGGTGTTGCCTTAGTAACCCATTCCAGAAATCTGACCCCCCTCTTCGTTGTCGAAGAAAAAATGGCCCCTTCCTTGCTTTCCACTTTGTTAATCTTAAATTTATGTGCTGTGTGACTCAGATTTTGTGTGTAGTTCCCCCTCTTGCATTAACCTGATTTTTAAACAAATTAACCCCCCCCCCCCCACATAAATACACACCACTCCACCCCTCCATGATCAGAAGTGGACAATCCCTATTTAGAATATATACAGATGTCCATCAGCACACTTACCACTTTGAACTTTAAGCAATTTTTCAGTCAGAGACAAGATGTCTTGGTGAGATTGATGGAGTGCTTTCTCCAGTTTCTTTTTCCCCCTAAAAAACATGTTTTTTTAATTATGTTAAGAGAGAATTCTGTTCCTATTCAGGCAGTGAGCTCCAATTTCTTGAAGAAAGGCTGTTGTTCAAGGCTAAAATCTTGTTATTCAGTAAGTTTAACTTGTTTGGAAGTGGAGATGACCGATGACAGTGGAATCAAAGTGTTAACCCAAAGCAAACATTTTATTCAAAAGGGCTTAGGCCTTTATTTTCTTATTTCGCAAAGAAACATTTTACAATAACTTAGAAATTTCTCGCGCGCTGATTGGCTATTTTTTATCATCAATAAGAGGACAGACAGATAAAGCTGACGTCAACGAGCGCGCGCTCTTTCCGTTGGTTGTTTTGATCGCTAAAAATGAGAAGTTTTGATCGTTTTTGTCATTGTAAAAAACAAATTGACATCAGATTTTTATGTGTCTGTCCTCTTATTGACAATAAATTTCGTCATCACATTGTCAAAGTAGTATGCGGATCCACTCGGCTACGCCTCGTGAATCCACACTACTTTGACAATGTGATGACGCAATTTATTGTCAATAAGAGGACAGACACATAAAAATCTGATGTCAATTTGTTAATTATAACACAAATGCAACAAAATATCTTTGTACAATTAGAAATACCGCTCAAAACAGGCATTTTATCATAGTACATCAGTTTCCAACTGTTTAAAAAAGGTTTTGAGTGTTAACCCAAAATGAAAATTGGGATCAAAACTCATACGAAAGTCTAGTTTTTGCCGCTTTTTGCTATGACTGCTTGTTATTGAAAAAATTAAATTTCCTCTTAGGTTAAAATAATAATAAATATGAAATTATATGATAACATTATATCACACATTCCTACTTTTTTGTTTCCTTGGGATTGGCGAGTTCCAAGGCTTTCATTACATCCTTCGATACAATGGCCAGACGTTCTGTTACTTTCTCTGCCCGAACCAATGCTTCTCTAAATTTTAATATCAAAGAACAAAACATTTTGTTAGAAGGAATTACGATATTGTTTAATACTTTATGCTAAGCACCAATTACCTGACTTCGGTTTCAACAATGTCCAAGTCAAATTCAGGAGGTTCCAGTTCAAATTTATCATCTTCAGAAATATTCTGGATGAAGAACTGCATAAAATAAATTGAAAAGCTACAGATTAATGATATAATAAATTATACAGCTTCTCATTAATCCCATATAGGTAACTGTCCTATTATTTTCTTAATTGGACAGGTCTTGTTGATATGGGATTAATTAGGCAGCTATATAATTAATAGGTAATGGGATTTCATGCTCCCCAATCAAGAAATAATTGGACTTGAAAAATTCCTCTGACTGCCAAATTGGACTCATCCAATTTTGTCAGTCCTCGGAATATTCCTTGTCCAATTATTTCTTAATTGGACAGCATTGGGTCCTATTATATATACTAATTCCCCAAAGTGCTTCATATAATTGAGTAGCCCATGTACAGCATATATGCTTGGGTCTCAGAGGTATACTAAGCGATGGACCTCTAGATAAAGAAGGATACATTAATCCCCCCCAAAACATCACCAAGCACTTCACCTACATAAAAATATATAATGCAACCTCTTCTTTCAGTAATAAGTAATATTGAGTGGAAAAATTTTTTTTGTCTACCTCAGGGATGTTACAAAAAATTAAAGGTGCCACATAAATTCCTGTAAAATCCCATCAATAATTAATATTAATATTATTGATAATTATTATCTAATGGTCTATCCCTGAATATAAGGTACATTTAGTAACAATATGAAAAAGAGATAACTAGCTAAAAACTAGTGTGAGCTGCATCTGTGTTTCTAGTGAAACGGTAATGATAAAAAGGTAAATTATACACTGTGAAAAGATGAATGGAAATGAATGATGATGTTTCAGGTGCTAGTCCTTCGTCGGAGTAAAAGAGGAAGTAATAGTTGGTACTAGGATTGAATTGATGTAATCAACTTACTTCATTAAGTTGAGCAAGCAACTGAAATGAAAAATTCAAATTATATAAATATTATTTAATAATGAACGATAATAATGACACTCTCATAATGGATAATAATTAATAATTTATTGTTAGTAAACATACATGTTAATAAACGAGTGATTATTGAAAATCTCGCCTGCTGATTGGTCGAGAAACTTACTATCACATGATAATCACCTCCAGCAATAATCCAAAATGGTGGCCAGCCACTTTGTTGCTGTTACCGGGGAAAAATTCTTCTTTTTTTTCCCTTTTTTTTTAAAGAATCACCCATGTATTTATACTAAAACAATTATTTGCCTCAGACTCAGTGAATATTGGAGAATATTCACCTCAGCGCTCAAAGACTCGTGTCTCAGCAAATATATTCCCTAACAATCCCTTCGCTGTCAACAAATAATTTGTTAAATGATTGTTGATATTCATGCAGATATTCACCTATCTTTGTATCAAAATATTTAATGATAGTGATTACTGAAATTCGTTTCTACTGCCGCCACTTGAGAAATATGTAAAAGGTGTATCCACTGATCAGTTTTGATTGGCAGCAGCAAAAAAGCATGAAGTGTGAATTACCGGATTCCCAGAATATCAAAAATATTCTTCAAAGTAAACAAATCCAGTAAAGATTATGTATGATTATGTCACTCTTTTTCACATGTTGCTTTTTACAGAGGGAGGAAACCAGAGTTCCCAGAGAAAACCAAAACCCAACTCACATATGGCCCAGTCTGAGCAAGGGCTCGAACCCAGACCACAGTGGTGAGAGGCGAGAAACCTCTACTCCACCCATGGGTGGATGTCCACAACAGTTATGTTGTATTAATAATATATGTATTTTAAAATCGTATTTATATATATATTTATATTCATTCATTTAAAGTCTTTATAGGCCTATACACAATATTTTCTGAATTGATTCTTTAGATAGTGGATAAATGATTTTGAAAATAATTCGTCATTTGAATGTCGGGTCTTTGAGATATGAAGGTTTATATTTCCAAAATGTTAATGACTATTATTAGCTTTGTTATAACTTATTTCCAGTTAAACGTTAACTGGTAAAAATGACCAACAAGGCAAAAATTTCACTGCTGACAAGTCCCAGTTCTGGCTGGACATTGTCCGATGCCTGTAGCTGTTTTAAGCCCTGGGGTGGATGCTCACAACATAAGTACTACGTACCTTTGCTCTTCTACCACAGAGGTTCTCAAACCCAACAATAAATACAGTAACTTGCTGTTGATACTGTAGAAAAATAAATAAATGGGTGTCTTAAAAAATTCCTCCGTGAGGAGAGTATGGATAATTTTTGGAACTACACAATTGATATTTGATTGGTCAAGATAACTAGTAGCTATATAAGTAGTAATTAATTAATTATTAATCCAATCAGAACGCAGCATTGATGATAGATCACTCGATGGATTTGACTAAGATAAATTATGTGATAATTTTGTATAGATGTGAGCATGTCAGCAATTACTTAACCTTAGGGATTATATTTTCGATTATACTTGCCTTTCTCTTTGCCACGGGGTCACTCAAAATTACCATTAATTGTGTCTGAAAGAAACCAAATGATATCAATTCTCGTATCATGGTATAAGAAGCACTATGATTTTCTCGAGAGAAAATATAAGAGAAAAATGTCAAATGCCCTTGGCGGGAATCGAACCCACGTCTTCGGTATTCCAGTCCAAGGACATTTGATATTTTTCTTTTATTTTCTCTATCTCATTACATTTCATTATTATTACTACTTTACTATGATTTTCTGGATACGGTTAGGAATATAGCAAACAAAGAGGTTAAGCGGTGTTAAATCATGGACGCCTGATGACTTTCAGCACAAACGACATGTCCCAAGATAAAATTAGTTTGCACAACACAAGTTTTTGTCGTTAATGAACTATTTAGTAAGGCTGTCATTAACGCCATTACAAGTTGAACAATGAATATAAATCTAGACTAAACTAACCATGTCGTCTATAAATTCCAAGTTTGCTTGTTCGCGAATAAACTCATCAGTTATGCGATCCA
This sequence comes from Actinia equina, assembly GCA_011057435.1. Lineage (NCBI taxonomy): Eukaryota > Metazoa > Cnidaria > Anthozoa > Actiniaria > Actiniidae > Actinia > Actinia equina. The sequence goes on from WHPX01001030.1 coordinate 61,834, forward strand.
CTTGAGCCTTGTCTACTCCAGCTGAGAGTTTCTCGCTTAGATCATACGTATCCAACGTCTAAAAGATCACAAAACATCATGAATTAATTCTACATGGGTTTATATTCGTTCGTGTACGACACAACTTACCCTAATCACACGTTCTTTAATTCTCTCCAACTCTTCTTGCGTCTCGGTGGCTTTCCTGATGGCTCGTGCGTGTGAATTCGATCGTAATATATCTTGAGCGGGAGCATCGCCTCGTGTTTTATACCTATCGATCTCTAACATGTTGTATTATTCGTGATCAAGGCGTAAAATCCATGTCCATACCACAAGATATAACAATATAATACTACTGTACTGTTGCTAACATGACTTGTTGACTGGTAACATTTGATCAGGAATAACTTTGCATACATCTGCATAAGTTATGACGTATTTCCGGTTCAAAACACTTAAGAACCGCTAATAAAACACTCAAAAATATTCTCAATCTTTACTTTCACCTAAAGCTTTTATTTGAACGTAAAATCTTGTCATAAAGAAAATTTAAGGAAAATCTTAATAGAACTGGCTTCGTTTTGAGCCCTGAAGTCGTTTTTCTATACGATGACGTCACTACATGGGGCAGATTTTGAGGGGGGTGGTTAGGAGAAATGTTTATGGTAGTCGACAAGAAGGGCGCTTAAGTATTATTATTATTACTTACTTTTCCTTTACTATTTGTTCATTGATTTCTACATTCGTAGAAATTTACTTTTCACAGACATTTAATTCGTCCATAAATATTTGTTCTTGATGGGTTACCTGTGCCCAACACACATGACGTCATCGGCCAGCTGATAACACATCAACATTCTGTGGTTGAAGAGATTTGATTGTTCGCACAAATTTAAATCAAAACTTTGCGATGTTTATCTGATGCCAAGGTAAATCCGCCGGAATTGAATATTCTATGAAAATAATACGTATAGGAACAGCCTTGTAACGGTTCTGTGTGCAGATAATTCTCCGCCATGTTGGATGAATTTAACAAATGATTTTTAAGTCTTTTTTTGTTATATTATCCAACATTGTTCCCCTTATTTTTTGTTATTTCATTCGCTTGGGAATAATTTGCATTGCATTGGTGAGGATTTTGATGCATCTTGTATCTTATATATTCATTTCAAAATAATGCTAGCACCAGAAAAACACACAGGCAAAGTTGAATTTGTCAAATTCCATTCGACCTTTCACTGATTTCATGCACAAATAACCCATATAGTGCATGTTGGGCTTGTATACAATATGCAACAAATACAACCTTCACCAAACGTTGCTTTTTGAAAATTGTCTAATATATATTCACATGTATAAACCTTACGGACACTGTATAGACCTTTTACATAATATGACATCAAAGGAGCTCGACAATAGACAGCTTGCACTAGCCCAGAGGTCATGTGGCCCCATCCCCTTTAAAATGAGTCAAAAATGAACCTTCTAGTAAGACAGTGAAGCTTCAGCTCCACATTAAATATAAGAGCAAGTTTCTCATACTGGGATTTGTATGGGACAGTGTTGGCTTAATTTTTTGAAAGCTTTTGCCTTTCAGCGCATTTTTCCCATGCAAATCCTCATAAAACACTCAATTTTTATATCTAATGCTATTTCTTCTGTTTCTGAAACTCCATCTCCCTACTTAATGCCGAGATGCTCTTTTTATTCCTGTTTTTAATTTTGACAAAACTGCTCATTTTAAGGAAGGCATGGTCACCTCACCTGTTAGTTCAAGTTATCTATTTGGAAGACAAAACAAAAGAATTTCAATCTCCTGAGAATTGGAAACCTATTGAATTATGTCCTCAAAATCGAGCTGCCTTCTGATGTGCTGCAAGGGGTCTATAAGAGCTGTGCAAGCGAAGTGCATTAAATTAATTGAGAATCCTTATCTGATAGACCCTGTATATCATAAAACATGACCAACACCTCCCCTACTGTGGACAAATTGTCATGGGGCAAAATGCATGTAGGTGATCAAGTGTACAAGGACTGTAAACTGTGGCCAGGAGGCAGTAGAGAATGGGATTGGAATGAGACAGGAACTAAGGTTTGTACACTGTAGCCTTTAAAAAGACAACCAATAAATCATAACCTTCTCATTAATGCTTAGCTGAAATAAGGTATGGACCAAAAACATATAGGCCAGTGGACCAAGACAAGCTGGATAGCTCAACTAAAGGAGCAGTGTGAATCGTTGGTGGGTGGGCTGTTTTCTCATCTCTGCAGTTCGCTGGGGAAAAAACTGAGGAAGATGGGAGTAGTCTACCCTATATTCACCCAACCAGAAATGAGGTGTTTTAGCCATATTTCATGTTTGGATAGTATGAATTATTTGACACGTGTTGTACTGTATGAAGAAATAGACAATGCACGTGGTATTTACTTAATATTATTATAAGAAGAAGTGCTTTATAACAATGCAGCAAGCAAGTTTTTAAAGATAAATATAAAATAGAGTAGCCATTACTTTCGACATGAATGACACTATAGGAAAATATGTGCTATGTGCTCTCATAATGCACACTCTCCCAACCAATCAGAATTTGAGAAATTTATGACAGATATGTTATAAATCTTGTACACAGCACAGTCCAGGGGTACAGCCAGATGACATTGAAGAAATCCTGTCCAAAGGCATTGATACTTTGATAATTAGTCAAGGAATACAGGGCATACTTCAGGTAACTAACAACATCAATGATACATCTCGTTCCAATAGGACACTTGCATTATTGGCATCATAAGGACATTCATAGGCAAAAGTTCCCAAATGTCAGATTTTCTTGTAAAATTTTGCAGGATGAAGGTAAACAATACTTCGATCAGTAAAATAAAAAACAACAAAAATGGAGATAATAAGAGATTAAAGATATTTTCATTATATTTTAATATCAAAAAATTGGAATGACGTAATGATGCGCACAAGCAATGCCCATGAACGCCAATTAGTACTACCAGAATCCCTTGCACACTTTCTTCTGTCAGTTAATTGGTACCAATTGCATTACTATTCTCATGAGGAAATACATGTCAACTTTTGCCATCTTGTGCAGAGGCCATTCATTAACTAGTATAAAGGCTGCTACCCTAAACCCCTAGCACTCTGCCTAGAATTGCATTACAACACACTTTATTGCTTTAACATGCAGTTTTTAATTTTAAAAAAACGTTTCAATTGAAGATACATAACATTTTGAAGAGATTATAATATAATACTGTACAATCATTGGGTGAGGTTGATCGTGACATCCTAAATTATCAAGACCAAGTCAATGTTATCTGTTGAAGTCATAGCCTAGAGTGGATAAACAGCACAGGTCTTGATAAGTTACAATGTATCATGTGAAAGCTAAATTCAATAAATGTTTTAAATTATTATATACAATATGATTTAATTATGTTTTCAAAGAAATAGCAAATGAATTTCAATCTATTGTGACCTTAAATGAACTTGACATGATAATTGTAATATCTGCAGGACAACCTACAGCTAGATAATACTTTTTATCAATGATAGATGTGTTGATCATCACAGTGAATGAGCGATCTAAGCGAACGCTGTAAAGAAAAAAAGGAAAAAGTGATTTCAAGCTTCAACGGGAATCGAACCCATGACCTCCTGCGATGCCGGTGCGATGCTCTGCCAACTGAGCTATGAAGCCAATCATGTTGGTGAGCGGTCATTTTTGTTGGGTTCTTCAAGCCCCCATAGGTAATAATAAATGTGAAAATTGAATGGGCAGAACTGTGGTGGAATAATGATAGAATAATGGATAGACTGTGTTGATCATTCACTGTGATGATCAACACATCTATCATTATTCCACCACAGTTCTGCCCATTCAATATTCACACTTTTTATCAAGTTCACATGGTATCATGGGTTTTGAGAGCTCTTGGCTAATGAGAATCAAGATAGTGAGTAAAAGTTAGCATATTAAGCTATTAAAAGTTTTCCTTGCTGATAAATATGAATCGATATTTCCAGGTACCTCAAACAACTGTAGATTATGCTAAAGCAAAAGGATCACAAGTCCATGTTTGCTTAACAGAACAGGCTGTAGAGAAATATAATGAACTGGCTTTAAAGGGGAACAAGGATTGGTGGGATATTCCACTCAACCTGTTGAAGGAATGAGCTGGCAATAACTTTGTTTTCTGTAGTTAAAGGGCTTTATTTATTTATCAACACACTCAAAAGACCCCTGGCATCAAGTTGGATTAATGCAGCTCAATTTTGAGGACATATTATTAAAATTCTTTTGCTTTGTCCTCAAAATTGAGCTGCTTCGACATCACATGCAAGGGCTCTTTATGTGTATAATTATAATTAAAACCATTTTTTGATTGGAAGTCAAAGCGATAATTATACACAGTCAGTAAACAGGTTTTAAACCTTTTTTTATTGTCGTCAGTTCTAGGAAATTTTCTTGTTTTCCTTTGAATGTGCAACTCATGTTAATGGTTGAGTTTAGGTTTTTCAAGTTTGTTTGGTTAATTTTCACAGCCAGATAATTTTACTCATTCAACTGTATTTTTTCTTGAAAAAATATGGCCACTTTCATTCGTAAAATTATCAAGCTGTAATACACAACAATATCAGCACTGTATAAGCGCTATATAAGCCATATATATTAATATATTATTATCATTAATGATGTACTGTAATGTACTAAATGTATGGGTAATTGTGTACTTCATGACCAGCCAGGACGTGTTGGTCGACTATCACCTGGCTGTTCATCGACAGTAACCCAACTGTCGGCCGTGTGTTGATCGTGTATTAATTGGCCAATCATTGGCTGTGTGTTGACCTAGCGTTGGCCGACTATCGGCTGTGTGTTGTCCATGTATTAATTAGCCAACCATCGCCGGTGTGTTGAGCAATGTTTGGCTAATAAATGGTTGACGGTTTCAACAATGTCAACCAACAGTCAGTAAATAGTCCACGACACGTGTCAGCTGGTCATGAAGTACACGATTACCCAATATATGGTTGACTGGTCTTCATGATTTTTATATCGAGACTAATTAAACTACCTGACCTTAACTTATACCCTACTTAATATATGTTTAATAAATAGTACTAGTTATCAAATGAATATTATTCATCCCATCCATAGTGCAACATTAACTTACAATCATGATAAACTATTATGAAATATATAATTAAATTACAAATGAGTCTTTTGGATTTAGGGTTTTTTAATTGATGAGTTCATGCACAAAATTAAAATCAATCTGGCGGCATTAATTCAATTTCTTCATTTAGATTCGAACATTATTACATGGTTCATTATCAATTAGTATTATTATATACCTTAGATAGTACGACAGTACCAGTATGAGTGCTCTGGTTGGTCGATAACTGTGATATATTAGTGAATGGAGCACAGCAAACTTTGTAAAGAATTTTAAGGAATCAGCTTTTTTCCATGCTTTGTTAAGTAATATAGCACACAGGAAGTGCTGAAAGTGAGAAGTGTGAGTAGCTTTCATCTACCTCTAGTTTGGCTTGTACTTCTCTCCATACAGTACGTCTTTAACTTGTGTCACTTCCCGCAGGCTGTATTACTGATCAGAGCATTGAAAAAGCTGTTTCAAAATCCAAATTACAATTTACTGTGTTCCTTGATTACAGACTCTGCTCAGGGCTAGCCTCAAATTAGTGTCTATATTTAAAGAATGCACAACTTCAAGAATACAAACACTGAAAATCTGCACCTTCACTGTAACACATGAATTGAATATCTACACAAAATCAAGGCTAACCCTCAGCAACAGAGCACCCAAAACCAGGAGTATTAATCATTATTTATTAAAATATGTGAAGTTCCAGATAATCATCCATACCCACCCCACAGAGGAATTTGGAATTTCCAAAGAGTAGGGGGGTCAGAGATAGAATAAAATTGACAGAGTTTGTATGGAAGAGAATTGGAATTTCCGGGGGTTAGGGGGGGGGGGTGTCCTTTGAAAAAATTCCTCTGTGAGGAGAGTATGGATAATTTTTGGAACTACACGATGAAAAAAAAATTTTTTGCTTCTTATTTTTCACTATTTGTTCTAACTTATTTTAATCTACCAGGAATAGCCCTTAGATTTATGACATAAAAATAAGTACACATTGAAAAAGTTGATGCAAAATCCATCCCAGTACAAATAGTTGAAATGGCACATACATACCCAAGCCAACCCATTACTACATGTAGCTCATAGCTGCTACATCCCCCCCCCCCCCCCCCTAGTGGATTGCTACATACAGCCAAGTATATTTTAAGATACTGTACCCTTTAATTAACAATTATTTGCTGAAGGCAAAGTGAATATTGGGGAATATTTACTGAGGTGCAAGTCTTCGAGGTACATATTCCCCAAAAATCACTGAGCCTGAGGCAAATAATTGTTTTAGTATAAATACACAGGTGATTCTTTCAAAAAAAAAGAAAAAAAAGAAGAAGAAAAAAGGAAATTTTCCCGCGGTAACAGCAACAAAGTGGATGCCATTTTGGATTTTTGCTCGAGGTGATTATCGTGTGACAGTGTGAGCTTCTTGACCAATCAGCATGCAAGATTTCCTATACATCACCTGCGTATTTTTACAAATAGAAATTACATGTAGTATTATAAGTTTAGACTTGAATATAGGGTTTCTCACACTGTGATTGATCAGGCGACCAGTGAGTTTGAGATTATATATCCACTGCTCTGGCAGTGATTATGAGGTTTTTCACAGTACTAGGAGAGCGGCATAGTGATATCAAGTTTGATATTGAATTTCGTCTTTCCTCTAATAATTCAAGTCTAAAATTATACTTAATTATACTCAGGCTCAGTGATTATGGTTGTATTAAACTCCTGCTCGAAGACTTGCGTCTCACTAATATTCATTCGCAGATAATCACTTCACAGTAAGGTAATACATCATGTATGATTCATTTAACAGAATATTATTAATTTTGATATAAGAATTGTATATTAAATAGTTGCATAACTTTCTCAAGTTCTTATAATTATTTTTTCCTTCATTTTCCATTCATCTAACTAAATTACTTTAATATTTAAAAGCTTGTTTGCATTTTTCAAGAAAAAAAATAACATGAAAATACCCAAATTAAGATCTACATGTAAATTTGTTACGTATTTTTGAAGAGTTTGCTTTGGCATGTTTAATGTCAAATGGTCCTTCTCCTCTATAATATGTGAATGAAATATAGTTTTCTGAAATAATATTCCATTATTTCATAGTACCTGCCTCTCACAGGACTGTAAATACAGGATCTTTGACCTAGTTCATTGGAAAGAAATACTAGTTGATCTCTAACCATTGAGAAAATTTGCAAAACTGAATGTGTCACTTTTCCAAAATGAAATTGATGATTCCCAGGCCATCAAATGGGAAAAACTATGTTGTTAATTAAATCTTAATAGCTTGATATTATTTTTATATCTTTATTGCAATGGCTGTCATGTCTTCATGAAAACTCAGGTTTGCAGTGCCAATATTTCTATGTCATTAGAGACCTTTAGACTGCTAACTGCTAGGAATCAGGCCCAGAAACAGGCCTGCAAACACCAGAGAAACACTCAGCATCAATTAAATTCAATATGATGCAGGGGTGGATCCAGGATTTTGTTCAGGGAGGGGTGCGCACCCCCTGCACTCCTCCCCTGCACCCCTCCCCTGGATCCGCCCCTGTGGAGGCTCTTCCAGCAACAACTTTATTACGTCTTGCTAAATATAGATAGTTTGACAGAAAATGCCTGACGTCAAACTGCAGTTAGAGGTTTGTCATACCTAGCAAGAACATCATGCTCAAGGTCTCTATAATTTAAGATCAGCTGTAGTCATAAGACAATTATATTAACATAACATTGAATGGATTAATTTTACTTGAATGCATTGAATCTAGTATTAATAAATAACTTAATTGCTGCCCTAGAGTGGCGGCTTGTTACATGTTATCAACATGAACATCCACTACTTGTTTCTTCATTGGCCTCATCTACTTCTCTGAGTTTAGGTCCTCTGTTGGGGTTGTTATTGAACACATTGTTAGGTAGGGTTGCCTGATCTACACAGTTTTCCATCCGTATCATAACCTACACATGATGGTACAAAAACCAATTATTAATAATTTGTTCTTTTTTTAATGAAGTTCATATCATATAACCTTTAACAAAACGTTGTAAGAAATTGCACAAATTAGTAAGAGTGATACAGCTTTCTCTTTCACTAGTCAGATAAGATCACTCAGACCTCAGTAGACTGTGGACCTACAAAACTTTGCTCAAAGAAACTCTTCTCACATGTGACACTAAGTCCAGGAATAACACCTGGTCACACTAGAGAGGTGAGCATCCTCCACCCAAGTCTTGTGACACTGAGTCATCCTCCACTTTGTGACCTGTGCTTTCGTTATTCATTGAGTTCAATAATTGTAAACTATGACAAAGATACATGTAGGAGGGAGAAGCAGGGGTGGTGTGCATTACTAATGTTCCAGTCCTGCTGGGCCTGGTGTCACATGTGAGTAGAGTTGTTTGTTGGTTCCCTCCTGTGCTTCAAGGGTTTTTAATCCAGTTTCTCCAGTTGTACATCTCTCCACAAAAATCTACTTCTAAATTCTTATTTAATCTATCGGTTGTCTTATCCATTGGGTTGCAAAACATGTTGGCATTACATAGTCAAAACAGGGTGGAAATGTATTTTATCAAGTTCAACTTTGACTGGCAGTCAGAGCTGGGACTTGTCTGGTCAAATCTTTGCCATGCTGGTCATTTTAACCAGTAATGTTGAGCCAGAAATGAGGTATGACTTACAGCAGCTAAAACTTTTTTGGCATGCAATCATGACCTGTGACTGATCGGCCATTATTTAAGCCCTGATGTTTTGTGGTCACTCAGGTGAACAGTAATTATAGAGAACAACAAGGTCACTAACCTGATCAAGTAAAGCTTCTACTGATTTTGTAACATTTTGTCCTGTCGATGCACTTGTTTCAAAATACTTCAAACCAAGATTTTCTGCCAGTGTTTTTGCTTCACCTTCGTCCACAACCCTTTGATCTTCCAAATCAGCCTTGTTTCCTAATAACACTGATAAAACAATAATTACAAATCAGCCTGAGCATGTCTGTGGACGAATTAGGGTGTGGTTTCAATTTTGTGAAGAATATTCATGTGTTCCAGCCAAGGTCTGTCAAGTTTCAAATACTTTGTATTGTTCCAGTTGTGCATTCTTTACTTTACTGTTGGTATTTTGGAGTACAATTAGACACTGATTCGAGGCTAGAAGCCTCTGAGTAAATGAGACTGTAATCAAGAAACACAGCGGTAATGTGGAACTCGAAAACGGTCTAGATTGGTAAATAGGGTTTCATTACTTACCAATATCAGGATTCTCGCAGTAAGCATGTGTCTGTAATTGACTAAGCCAGTTGCGGATATTTACAAAGGACTGTTCATTCGTAAGGTCAAATACCAAAAGAAATCCCATGGCATCACGGAAGAATGCTGTAGTTAGACTTCTAAACCTGAAAAATTATCATTACGAATCACTACCCAGGTGAAAACACACAGCATGCGCACACACTTCGATTGCTTTATTCCTATTGAAAATAACGGTTATTGTGATTTGTATCTCATAAGAGAAATAAAAAACTTGCTTGCTGTGCTGTTTGGAATTATAAAGCACTTAGGGATTGATTCTGCTACACATCATGCTTCTCCTAACACTTCTCTTGTGTTCTGCCAACCCAGCATTCTTTATAACTGCACACAGTATGCACGCATGTTTTTTATTTCTTTACAAAACCCCAGCCATGTTATAGTTGAATTATAGCATATATAATAAAGTCATTTGTTTTTCATACAGTACCGTTCTTGACCTGCCGTGTCCCATAACTGCAAGTGAATTCTCTGACCTCGTGTTGAACGCACTCCATCTGTACTGACAGGATGATGGACCTAAAGACAAATAAAGATGCTTTCATCACTGGATGTACTATTCCCTACTCCTACCCCTAAAGGATGGTTTTATCAGGCAAGGTGAGTTAACATTATATTAAAGAACTGCCTTCACAATACAACATGCATTATGAATGTAAATGAATTCACACAATCAAGAATTATTACTGTGGCAGGTGAATAATTTACATAGATATTCAAAATCGAAAATTAAATATTTTTAAATAAAGCCATTCAACGCAAATGATAAAAAGCAAATATAAAAGAACATGGAATTTCATTTTGAAACCATCGAAAATGAGAACCACAAAATAAATTAAGATATGACAAAAACAAACTTAATTTTGAAAAATTTTAACAAGGAATAAATATTTTGACAAATGTCAGGACATGCTTATTCGATTGAAAATGCTAACGCTAAAACCTGGAATATTTGAAGTATTTTAGCCTGATGTTAAAATACGAGTTACAATGTGGACAAGAAGGATTTTTGTTTTTTTGACGAGACGATTATCGGTTGTTTTGATCAGGAAAAAAACAGCTGCTCCGCTTGACGTGATGAAAGTAGACGAACATATTTACACACAACAAGACAACAAAGACCGTAATATTCAACCTACAACATATAGAATTGAAAATAAATCTGGTTCGAGATTCGAGAATTAAAGGTATTTGTTCTATAATCAAATATACATGCTACAATAATCTAGTTATCGCGTAGTGATGCAATGAAGAATCGCCCTTCCTCTTCCTTCATCAAATCATATATTTTTACTTACAACACGTTTTTCTCTAAAATCTATCCCCACTGTAGATATAAATTTAGGATTAAAAGATCCATCTGTGTATTGATAGAGAATACTCGTCTTTCCAACGCCTGAGTCGCCAAGGGCAAGGAATTTTAGCAGATAATCATAATCACCTCCCGGGTCCGCCATCTTGAATCTTGTTGTCTCATCATACATAATAATAGACACATATAACAAGCCTTCTGATTCGATACATGGAATATAACGAGAATCGTGATTGGATGAGACCAAAGGGTAATGTTTAATATATTGAGGGCGGCAAAATTAACTTTTATATTATATTCGATATTTTAGAGTTTGTATTAACCTCGCTTAGAAAACAAATAATATTAGAATTAGTGTATACCTAGTTCGGTACATAGTACAAAGCATATTATGTCAAGCTAACGTGAAAATATTTTTTAGACAGTTGATCCGATCTAAGGTCGTCCGGTTAAAACCAAGTCTTTGACTTTCGCGCATTAGATCAAGTAACCAGAAATTTCTGAGGCGGACCAGGGGGGTGCAAAAGGGGCTGTATACCCCTTTTTTTGCACTTTTGTTGTCATTCGCAAATTTGTTCAACACCCTAAAAAAAAGGGTAGCACTTAATAGCCAGTGGAGATGATTTTTGCGGTGGAAGGAAAAACAGAGAACCCGGAAAACCCTCGAAGCACAGGAGAGAACCAACAAACAACTCTTCTCATATACAACACTGAGACCGGCGGGACTCGAACTCGGGTCGCATTGGTGAGAGGCAAGCGCTCACACCGCCACACCATCCGTGCTTCCCTAAACCTCCTAAACCCTCCCCCCCCCCCCCTATTTTTTGTCTGGGTCTCCCCGAACTCATTTTGTTACCTTATTCATTGCCCTGGTATGTCGTTGTTGTCATCGTCGTTGTTGTTTTTGATTTAGAACAACACTCAACCAAGTTGACCTTGTTTTGAGTGTTCCCACCAAATTCCGAAGGTGTTTTTAGGGCGATGTAAAAATGGGGTCCTTAAGGGGTGAAATGGGACGCTGGCATTCGCCCTTTTTGGGCTGAGAAAATGGAATTCACAAACAAACAAACAACAACAACAAAAAAACAATCACAAAATAGGGAACTACAACAACATCAACTCGTTTGCATCATCGGTTACTATTGAACACTGTGACATGTGTACAGTACTTGTTTTGATAATAACAGGTTAGTGCTGTTACTACGATGAAGTAAACCACGGTTGAGGAATCAGTTTAAAAATGTCGTTAACAATTCGATCTTCATAAGGTTTTACATAAGTATTGTTCTCGACATTTCATATGTAAACCTGCAACTGTTGACGAGAAAATTTCAATGGATAAAAACAAAGGAAAGTGCAGAGTCAGGTTGTTTATTTTCTAACATAATATTGTACCATGAACACGTACTAAAAGCTTATAACATACCACTCTTTTCTCTCTGAAGTCGATTCCAATTGTCGGAACGAAACGAGGGTTGAAACGACTGTCCGTGTACTGATAAAGCAGACTTGTCTTCCCCACACCAGAATCACCAAGCGCTAGGAACTTGATCAAGTACTCTTTACTAGTTATCGCTTCGTCTTCTTCATCTGACATGGCCACGTGAACACCACTATATGGCTGGCAGATCCGATAGCGTTTGTTTTGAATTTAAATCAAATGTTGCGTTCACACACCTATTTATTTAAAGGCTTTTTAGTGAATTCCGATATGTTTCTGTAGAAGTTGATTATCAACTGAGATCACATCTGCTAAAAATAAATAGTGATTTTATTGTTGCCATGCCAATCATGGCAAAGCTATATACAGTATGTATCTGGATATATAAAGATGTAATATTTACAATTGCTCTCCTTAAAAAAAGGATTTCAAATTGGTTTATGACTGAACGTTTAGCAAGGAACACTCAGTTACGACAAGCAGTCGATCGTCTAATAATGCCGGACTAGTAAGTCACGTGGCAGAGTGTAGCAGGTTAATGTCGGTTATAAGTAGGACCACCTGTAATTGTAGAATAACATTATTCTTCGTTCACACAACATACGGTCAGTCAGTCTTGCAGTGAGTGTGCAGTAATCAGACGCCAGCAGTATTCTTAGAAGTACTCTACTATGTCACAGGGTAGCAATGGAAGCCATAACGCTCATTTCTCACAAAGCGACCCGGGTTCGATCCTCGGACTCTTCGTATATTAGTAGAGCTGTTTGTTGGCTCTCTCTTGTCATTAGAGGGGTTTTCTCCGTGTTCTCCGTGTTCTCTGTAAATTATAATTCCATCTAGAAAAGGCCTGGATGAAAATTACTTTGTGCAATCTAGTTACCCTATTAATTTTGTAGTTCCTTCCTTCCTTCCTTCCTTCCTTCCTTCCTTCCTTTCATAATTTCTTAAACTAAAGACACACATCTGGAATCAGCAACGAAATAGCAAAACAACAACAACGAACGAGCAGTATGTACAATATTATGTACAATGAGTATTGACGTTAGTGCTTTGATGTTGTAAATTGCTGGGATCGTTTAAGGCAAGTTGGATGTGAACGCGACTCTTATTTGATTGGGAAAGAGCTGTCATAGGAAGTACAACCGCTGAATGTCTATTGATAATAACGTTTGATGTTGCGAGAAACTTTAAAAGCATCTTTTTCCCGGCCTTTCTGAACTTAGAGAACATGAAGAAGTAGATGATTGGGTTATAGGATGAGGACAACTTGGCAAATAGTGAGGGTAAAGTACCCAGTAAAGGAGAAATAGTAGCTGGAGTAAAACTAGAATACATCGATACTATAGCATACGGACACCAAGCTACCAGAAAAGCGACTTGCATCAACAGTGATATCTTAATTGTTTTAGCTTTGGCTTGAAGCGTTTCCTGCGTCGGACGTGCGACAGTACCCCACCTTTGCACAGCAGTCTTGGCCATTTTTCGTACTTCAACGTAAATGCTAATGTAGCAAAACGTTGATAAGGCCACTGGTATAAAGAAAAAGAGGATAAATAAGCACAAAATAAATGCTTTGTCACTTGTTACAGTGGACTGCCAGTTGATTGAGCATCCAGAATAGCCTAGTTCTGGCCCAAACGATGACCATCCTACAAGAGGACACACGCTCCATATGAATGAATACAACCAAAGGCAAGCCACAAAGAATGCCATTTTTTTCTTTGCTACTTCGTTTATTGCAGCCGTTTTAAGAGCGATCCATCGTTGTAAAGCTAAGGCCACTAAGTGGACCATAGATGATAGTCCAAGAAGTGTTGATGAAAAAGCAAAGTACTGACAGATAGATGTATCGACCATCCACCAATATTTGTAATTGGCGTACGCAGCAACTGGCAGAACTACCATGGCTCTCAATAGATCAGAAAATGCCATGCTCAGATATAAGTAGTTAGATGGTGTCAGTAATGATCGATTGCCTAAGAAAATGATCACAGCACTACTGTTGAGCAAAAAAGACAAAACAGAAAGCACAGAAAAGTAAACAGAGATGCCTTGGTAGTAATGGAGCTCAAGGAGTTCGGTAGGCATTTCTGGTAGTAAATGAGTGCAAAACCTGGGAAAAAATGATATAAACACATGTAAGACTCTAAGGGACAGGGCCACCCAGATGAAGAACATGTAAAACTCTAAGGGACAGTACCACCCAGATGAAGAACATGTAAGACTCTAAGGGACAGTACCACCCAGATGAAGAAAATGTAAGACTCTAAGGGACAGGGCCAACTGCTACTAATCCCTTTTTATTAAGTTTCCTGACTATCATATTAAAACATTCATTGTTTTACCGATCATGCTTATCTAGAAAAGAGAACTCGAATTTCCCCTCATTATTCTGTAATTAAAAACACAACTTAAAATGAGTAGTATTCTTGAGTTTTTACATTTAACAATCATTTGCGAATCACCCACCTATATATACATAAATAATAGAGGGGAATGGTTAGCAAACTCTATTGTTATATGTCTTTGTTCACTTTTCTTAAGCGGTGACCATGCACAATCCTTTGTATTACCAATGTTTTACTGTTATTAGCAATGGCTCATTGAACAGAACAAATCTTTCTTTTGGCAGCTATTTCAAAGTACTTAAATATTTTAAAGAGATATTTGAATATTCCTAACAAATCCCGTAGACAAAGTTTATGTTTACTTGTTTTGCAATTTCGGATGAGCATAAATCAAACATTGTGCACGGTCAAGTGCAGTCAAGACCGTCAAAAGCGAACAAAGACCTGATAACACACACAATAGGTTTCCTAACCATTCCCCTCTATTAACTATGCTCTATATTATAATAATTATATTATATCAGTATATCGAAAGCCTATTTACAGTGCAAAAAGCATGTTTGATGCGTTTTTAAAAATACATCCATTTATTGCTCAAATAGCCTATAGAACCTTGGCGAACTTAGAAAACAATATATTGAAAATTAAGATATGTTTGTTTTCTCGTTTAGTCATTAAATAATACTGTAATCAGTTTTGTGTTGCTTTTCAGTTGTTCGCAATGTGCTAGAATATTTTCGGTGTTAATTAAAATCAACAAAATATGGAGCTATGGGCGAACAAAGTTAACTGATTTTTCAGTGTAAATGCAAGGTGAAATCTACCCTGGTCCCAGAGGCTCGACGATTTTTCTCCCGGCCACGTATATATTGAGCTCAATATATGCGTGGCCGGGAGAAAATCGTCGAGCCTCTGGGACCAGGGTAGGCGAAATCGTGCTGGATGATACAAAATGTCAACCCATATGGCGGCCAAAATTTCAAACAAAAATAATTCTACTAACAACTACTTCTCAAATTCTCCAATTCACAAACGTGTAAAACACTAAAAATATTTGTTTTAGCAAAAAAAAAAACCTCATTACAATGACATTTAATGACCCGTAATCAGTCTAAAGTCCGAATTACGTTAAAAGTAATATTTCTCTTAAAACATATCAAATAATCAAGTTTATACCTTAAGTTTAAGTTGGTTTATAAAGGCACGAGAAAACGGTGAACAACTACCGTACATTAACTTATTGCAATTATTTTTTATACATGTATAATATGCATCGATCCAAACATCTGTCAAAAATGTCCCACATGTTCATGCACAAAGGTTCTTGTTCTATGCCTGCGCTTCGAGGCTTTTTCTCCTGGTTCTCCGGTTTTCCTATAAATCCTCCTCATAAATCAACTCCTAATTCCTATTTGATAGTGGTATGAGGACCAAGGGTTTGTTAGCAACTGGCAATTATTAAAGTACTACCCTCGTAAAACAATTAGGGATTGTTTTTGTATTTATTAATTTATTTCCCTCAAAATTTATTCGTTTATTTGAAACAGCAGTATGTCCTTGAAAAATAACCCCTACTTTGATACTTTAAGCATTTATTATATTTAGTTCAGACTACGATGGACTTGTGAATATAAAATATTGAACATAACGTACGTCGATCGTCGCAATGAAACAGTGATTTATGTTACCAGCTCAGTAAAGCATTGGATACACTCCTGATATTAAGAATAGCCACCGCCAGACAATCGAAAATCGGAGACAGACTTTTGAGAAGTAATATTTTCAGATCTCGGAAAGGTAGTAAGCATTGTTTTCCGATTATTCTCGGCTGTCGTGGAACTCCTCAAAGATGCCGAGACGAAATGTTGAATAATTCGCTCTAACTTAAAAGGATAACTTCTAAGGATAATAGTTTCTAAATTCATACAGTTTCAGAATATGTTCTACTTTATGGAGGTTTAGATTTAAAAGGTTTTAAAATCGCGCTATGAAAAGTTGATGCACAGGAACTACCTGCACGTACCTAATCATATGGAAGCCAGAGAAGGCTACATAGGGAATGGTAATACATCTTAGGTAGCGTTTTGAGAGCCAGGGATATCACACTAGTGCCCTCCATGAGAAAGACCACATTAAGTTGTCTTAAATAATCAAGAAAAGTGTAAAACCAGTACAGATTTCTCCTCACTTCTTCCAATTAAATATAAAATATCCAAATAATAAACGAACGTTGAATATGAACACTTCAGTACCTTTTCTGGACGCACTTGAAGGCCTTCGATCGACTATCTCCAATGACTATTCACATTAATCTCCAAAAACAAATGATGATATTTCTCTAACAAGAGGGAAAATATCTGTGTTTGCCTCCAATATGTTGCGTACCAAATATCGGAAAAGAAAAAGAAAGCGCTTTGGAATTTAATCATTAGTTAAGAAGGGAACTCATTTTCACTTTGGCTGGCATAATGAGAATGAATACAAACACTAATGAAAAGGCAATGAAGAGTGTCAGCTGTAAAATTGACAAAACAATTAACTTGGTGACGAGTAAAAATGGGTAAAACCTTATTAAGATAATAATAGGTGTTGACTCGTCTCGTTAATGAATACGGAAGAAGATAGTCATGGATGAAGTATTAAGTCTTGTCTCGTTATTAATGAATACGATGGAAGAAGATAGCCATGTATGGTGTATTAAGTCTTGTCTCGCTAATGAATACGTTAAAAGTTATAAGTTATACTTCAACTGTTTAATTCTAAAAATTGTCAAATTAGCCAATTCAAACAACGAAACGATCTTACTTCAGATGCTTTGCTGTTATATTGAACACGGTTTCAGTAAGACGTGATCATTGTAAACGTTCGTATGTGAAGAAACGATTGGGACCCAGAGCTAGTGTAGAGCTGAATATAGACACTTGAATGGATATCAAGGTACACAGAACATCATCATCATCGTCATCGTCCTCATCATCATCACCATCATCACCATCATCATCATCATCACCATCATCATCTCCAACATCATCTTCAACATCTTCAACATCATCATCTTCACCATCATTACCATCATCACCATTATCATTTTCTTCACCATCATCACCATCATCATCATCATCATCACCATCATCATCATCATCATCATCATCTTCACCATCATCACCATCATCATCATCATCTTCACCATCATCATCTTCACCATCATCACCATCATCATCATCACCATCATCATCTTCACCATCTTCAACATCATCATTTTCACCATCATTACCATCATCACCATTATCATTTTCTTCACCATCATCACCATCATCATCATCACCATCATCATCTTCACCATCTTCAACATCATCATCTTCACCATCATTACCATCATCACCACCATCTTCATCATCATCATCCTCATCATCTGATTGGCCGTTGGTCCGATATCGTGTGATACCATATTGCTAAACAACAGAATAATGCCAGGAAATGGCCAAAAAATGTTATTTACCGTCCTAAAGGTGGTCCGGATAGTCAAAAACTGTGCTCTTGGCCTTTAAACCATATATTTAACACTACCCGCACATTATTTCCCTATATAAACGTCCTGCTTGGTTTTAAATAACCTCTATTTATAAGTTATGTAGAACAATAACAAGTAGTTGCATATTTATTAGCAAGTAAATCATTTTTTCCATTCATTTTAACAGGACACATTCTTTACTTCTTTTACGCTCAGCTTTAAATTTTTTGCAATGACTTCGTCTGTCCAGTCAGTAGATGCTCTCAAAGAACAAACAACCTTTTTCTCTTTTGGTGTTAATTCTCGGGTGCATTTTTCAACTATGCGCTTGACATCAGCATCAGAGATATTCGATTCTTCTGCAATTTTTTCAACTGTGATACCTTCGCGTTTCTTCATACAAACTAACTCTTTTAGATCTAAGTTATTCAAGGGACATTTGGTGTGAAAACCTTGGACTTTTGCAGCTTCTTTCACAATGTTAGAAACGTCTTCCTTGGATGTGTACACTAATCCTGATCTTGTCTGGCATTCTTCGGAATTAGCAGGAAAAAGTTTGATTCCTTCATCAAACAACTTGTCAAGCTTCGCCGTTCCCATCTTACATCCATTGATCACGTGGCCTATTAACTTAAACTGGGAATGTAACATTTATGAACAAAATGTTAGCAATCAATTGAGTTAATCAAGGTTGATCAGCTAAGAGGTTGTTCCAGGGTTCAATTATTAATTTAAAAACGTAATTACATTATAACAACTTATCTGTTCTGAGATGTTAGTTATATTAGACATGGTATTTAACAGATCAAAAACGCGTAGTGGTTTGCTACGCTCCTCTCGTATTCTTTCAACATCCTGCGTGTTTTGATCAGAGTATCAAACAACGAAAACTGTTTTTAATTTGTTTTATAAAATAACAAACGTGCAAAAAGGTGGAAGAAAACCAAAGTCTGAGTACATTCTCCCTAAGAGCCGTCTTTTTCAAACTGACCAATGAGTGCGCTCGATAGATTAAAATCTGACAATTGCAATACTCGCGCGCGCTAAAATGACGATAGCGTGTTTAGATACTCTCATCAAACATGGTTTTCGACCAATCATAGCGTGCGTAGTATCCCAATTATTTTATAATTTATAATCGAATAACGTACCTTGTTGCTGTAGCAGCTCATGGTGAACTCTACGCTGGCCAAACCTTTAAATAGGTTTTTCAACAAAGTGTTTGTTGTCGCAGCTCGTGCTTCATCGATGCGTTCAATAAACTGATCAATGTATGCTAACGCCTTCTTTAATTCTTCACTCTTGGACACTGCACTTTGTACGAGGTCCTTTACTCCTCTCAGAGCCTGCTTCAACGATTCACTGCGAACTGCAGGGATGACATTTTCTTTCCACTAAAACAAAATCAACAACTGTTGTGGAATACCATACATCTATCCATCCATATGTCCGTCCGTCCGTCCGTCCGTCCGTCTATCAATCCATCCATCCATCCATCCATCCATCAATCCCTCTTTCCCCCCCTCCCTCCCTTCCTTCCTTCCCTCCCTCCCTCAATCCCTCTGTCCGTCCGTCCGTCCGTTATGTCCTCCACCCACCTACCCATCCACCCACTCACCCACCCACCCACCTACCCATCCACCCACTCACCCACCCAAATTTGCTCACTTTTTTGATGAAATAATAGAGTATCAGTATTGTAGGTTTTCAATCATTCCCAAGAGAGTGAAATAACAAAAGACACGGCGGCCATGTTGGTTGGTGTAACAAAAATAATTACTGACAATTCTTTCGTTAAAATCAACCAAGACGGCGGCCATGACGTTCTGCGCAAACGCAGAAAAGACATAGTGTATATCTTACAAATGTAGTGACTTCGTCGCAATATAATGCCACATCCTTCTCTGCTTTTATCGCTTCCTGCTCTGCTTCTTTGAGTTTGTCGAGCGACTCTTTTGCTTTATCTCGTCTATCGCGGCATTCGAGAACTGTAGACACTATGCTGAATATATCCACACCTAACAATATATATAATACGTGTGTATAAATACGTTTAGCATATACCAACTTGTGTACTTCCTAAGAACGGGCGCGCTCATTGGTTAATTGGAGGTGAATATTCTATGATATGTACATACATACATTCATACATACACTGGTATGTACCTATAAATCTCGAATTTTACCTGAGAAGATTGTGTGATTTCCTATACAAGTTGTGTAATACGAATAAGTATGTTGTACAGCAAATAACATTGTGGGTTAGTCAGTTAGCCGTGAACAAACCTGTGCTTAAGTACACTTATTTCAATGAAGTTAGTCACCTGAAAGCTATAAAGCTGAGGCCGACAAGGATTATGGGTAGATTCATTTTACGCGTTCAACCGCTTGATAACTGTTCATGGACTTGCCAATCATTTACCGGTTACAGTCTCACCTCTTCTGCGCATTGTCGAGCTGCAGTTTGTATTAAACAAGCTTTATATATATATATATATGCTTTATTGATATGAAAAGTTTCCCATGATGCTCAGTGATCTCTGCTTTCTAGGTTTTAGGTTACTAATCACCGTTATTGAAATAAATGCATAACTGACCTATTCCAATTACAGATAACACAACACCAGCGCCTTTAAAGAACTTTAACGCCCTGACAGTCCCACTTGATCGCGACACGACTTTGAGAATGCCGGATGATCTGACGCTGGCCTTGATAGCATCATCTGTAAAACCAAGAACAGCCTTTGCTTTTGGAGCAGCTTGGAGGATTTGCTTCGCGTTTGCAGTCGTTAGAGTTGATGCAATCTATAATAAAAAGACAGTAAGACGGTTTAAAATGAGAAATGGCGATTGCACATTAACCTAATCTGAAAAAAATATATTTGCGCATCGAGTTATCCAACTTCGCAATTCTAAAGTAATTTCATAGATAATGTGTTGATTATGATGATGATAAAATTATTAATATTATTTTATCACCATCATCATCATCATTGCCATCATTATTTTTCCTATTATTATTATCATCATCATCATTATTATTATTATTATTATTTTATTATTATTATTATCATTATTATTATTATTATCATTTTTATTATTATTATTATTATTACTTTATTATTATTATTATTATCATTATTATTATTATCATTATTATTATTATTATTATTATTATTATTATTATTGCAAGTGGACAAATAATGTAAAAGATAGTGCTCATTCGTATAATCGCCATGATAATCCTAAATAATGCAGCATGTATAGTGATATATTGTGCCATACGTATCGATCCATAACAAACAAACTGCACATCGACTTTACCTTACTCATCTTGTAGTATTTAAAGCTCGCTTTAGCGATAGGAACCATAATGGTGGCTAGTGATGAGCCGAACGTCGCTACGATTGTCTCAGCAGAGCTGAACAAGCCTTTAAATTCACCATCAATTTTCTCCACAGACCATTCTTGTGCTGCGTTTTGGGTTGAACGGACTTCTTTCTGGTAATGTCAAATTAATCTTATTTTCTGTTATCAATCATGATTATCATATAATACTCCAGTCTCCAATTCTCTGTTCTACAGGGATAGCCTCGATTTGGTATTGAATTATTTTGAATAGTCATGCGTTCCAGTGAATGACCGTCGAGTTTCAAAGTGTTCGTATTGTTGAAGTAGTGCATTCTTTGCTTTACCGTTGGTATTTTTGAATATTTAGACACTGATACGAGGCTAACCCTATGCAAATGAGTCTGTAATCAAGAAGCACAGCGGTATTCGACATTGAAAAAGGTGTATCGTGTCGAAAAAGTAGTTATCATCACGCATGCCTAACAACAATACCGATCACCGCTGGTCTGTCATACTGCTATCTCAGATGTTTATGGTTCATGGCTATAAGAATGTCAGGGTAAAGCGCTTAAAGAATCACGTCGAACGCATTAGTGGGCATGCCTAACTAACCGCTGGTCTGTCATACTGCTATCTCAGATGTTTATGGTTCATGGCTATGAGAATGTCAGGGTAAAGCGCTTAAAGAATCACGTCGAACACATTAGTGGGCATGCCTAACTAACCGCTGGTCTGACATACTGCTATCTCAGATGTTTATGGTTCATGGCTATAAGAATGTCAGGATAAAGCGCTTAAAGAATCACGTCGAACGCATTAGTGGGCATGCCTAACTAACCGCTGGTCTGACATACCGCTATCTCAGATGCTTTTGTGTTCATGGCTATAAGAATGTCAGGGTCAAGTGCTTGAAGAATCTCCTCTTGTAGTCTACTTATACGTTCAATCTCTTGCCAGATACTTCCCATGGAGTCACTGGCATCTTCTACTCTCTGCTTCATGACTTTAGCTGTTTAAAAATATAGCACAATACAGTAGAGTACATTAGAGTACAGCGCAGCACAACACAACACAGTTCAATACTGTATGGCACTGTACAGAACAGTACAGTTCAACACAGCACAGTCCAATACTGTATGGCAGTGCACAGAACAGTACAGCACAGCACAGAATGGCTCAGCGCAGCACAGCACTGCACGTCAGCACCGTCCAATACAAAATGGCATCGTATAGCACAGCACAGTCCAAGGCAATGAAGATGAAGAAGAGTAGAGGTCTTCCCTTCTTACCTTTTTCCTCACTCTTATCAATCTTGTCAGCTCTCATTTCTAAATCACGCTTCTTTGCTTCAAATTCATCTTCGAACGTCTTTAAACTGGGGTACAGTCCCGCGCAGCCCTTGACGCTGACGTAGGCATCAACGCCAACACTAGCAAATGTAGTGACGACACTGACCAATAGGAGAAGCAAACCAAACAAACCTGGAAAGAAAGGCATTACAAAATGGTTTAAATTAAATACATCATGTAGACGGACTAATTGCAGCACCAGAAGGATTTTGAAACCCTAATCAATCGTATTCAAATTAAGAGTAATAATCGTTATATATGTATAGAACCATCAGGACAAATAAGGCAGACAACGCATGCGTTGAAAGTACGCGAAAGACAGAGCTACGGTAAACCCAAAAACATTTTTTTGACGATTTCTCAACTTAAACGAACTATAACTGATTGAAAGTTACCACAAAAAAACTTGCGCAAAAGATTAAGTAGGCATAAGTTTCAGGTCACCCATCCATGTACGAACTTCCCTCAACCGGGCATCACTCAGTGTCATTGAAGCCCGAGTTTTTTCCACTCGGCCACGGTTCCAGGTGAATCAGCATAACAATGGCCGAAAAAACAATGCACCGGATAGACTAGACTTTTTAACTTATTTTCAACCGATTCCGTGCGTGGCAGAGATGCAAGGGATTAGCCGATATGGTCTGGGGGCCGGCTGGTCTCTCCCCTGAAGCTTCGGCTAGAACATTTTCTTGCGTAATTCGTACACCCAAGGGCAGAAGGATTTAATCGCCGTCAGGTCCGAAGTCCATACGCCGCCTCAGCTCTGCGGATGTCTCGGGGGTATGGCAAAGTGGAGTCGCTTTTTTTTTCTTTTTTTTCTTTTTTTCTTTTCTTTTCTTTTCTTTTTTTTTTTGTCGTTTGGTTCGAAAGCTATTGTGTTCGGATAAAGCTTTTTTTAAACTTTTTATAAAGCAAATAATCATGAATTTGGTAATATCTTTTTAGAAAGAATTACTATCTAATCTTTTTTTTTTTTTTTTTTTTTGTTATTCAGAATCTACAGTTAGGTAAGCAATCTTGATTACAAATATTGAATATGCCTTCATTTTTGATTGGAAATGCTGCCTTGGAACAGTTTGCTATCAACAGCTCTTATTTTATTCGGTTTGGATTGTCGGTATTTTCCCTCTATAATTTCTGTACATATTTACTTACGTCGTCGACCTCCTTCAGTTTTCTGCAAACTTTTCGTCAAATCTGTTACACGAAAATAAGACGAATTAGCTAAAGTTGGCGAATGAATGGACTATCTTGACGATACGGCGGTCATCTTGCCAAGTGGTAGAGATGGCAGAAAATATATAGAGCTTCGTGTGTTTGTCTTTCTTTTAAGGTGATCGATGTGCCGTCTTATTTCACCTTTTGTTGTATTGGTAGAATTGGGCTGAAATAGTTCTTCTAACCCTAAAGTGTAGTCGATTCCGTGTGTGTAAGAGTTGTCTAGATTCGTCTATGTATAGCAAAAAATTTTTTTTCTATTTCCGTTTCGTGCCTGGATAAGGTCACTACGCGGGGCTAGGCTTTGATTAAAACAGATTATGTTGGTATAAATTGTGGCTATAAGAATGGTAAATATTATTGGCAATCTTGCTTCATAACAGTATTCTCTTGTGGTGAACTCTTAATATCAATCGACATCATTCTATTTGCCCCCTGGACGCCAAAATCCATTGCGATCCAAGATTGCTGCTGTATCGTCGAAGTCAATTATTACAGATTCTAGCATGACTTGGAATACTTACTGGAACTATTGGATGACGATAGAGTCCTGCTATATAGATTATCATCTGCGTAATGAATGGAAAAATATTCTTAGCAATGCGGCTCAGTCCAGTTGATCTGAGTAAAAATGTCAATCAGAATCAAGAAAATTCAAAACTTTTCTCTTAGGCCCCGTCCACACTATGCCGGATAAATTTGAATCCAATTTTTTATTTATTCGGTTAGGCCTATCTCTCTACACTAGTCCGGGAGATTCACCGAAAACGATTTTTTTTTTCGAATACGGTCTCCAGAGTGGAACAATTTGAAAACGCCGGCTAGCCGTATTATTGTGGACGGAAAACGTTTTTCTTGGTTTCGGTTTGAAAATTCGGATTCAAATTTATCCGGTTTAGTGTGGACGGAGCCTTAGAATCATGGATTTCCAGGTCACCAAAAAAAAAACACGTTGCTATAAAATAAGCGCTTGATAACAGTGACACGACAATTCTTATATTTTCTTTGTTTTAGCGGGCTTGTCTTTATTTTTCACTGGCCAAACAACTTAATTTCGCAGGTGGGTTTCATGACACATCAGTGTCGTTGTGACGTCATATCTAAGTCGTCAAAAGTAGGTGCCAAAACAATAGCTTTCATCGAATCTCTTACCTTTTAGCTCAGAGTTAACATCATTATAAAATGCCGCCACGTCATGTCCTATGTACACAGGACCCAGAGAATCATAAACCACATCCTTCTCTAGCTCTTTATCGCCAGAATATGGAATATTATTTCTAGCAATGATGAAGTCATGATGAAGAATCATAAAGCATAAGAGAACCGCTGACCTCCATGTTAGCTGGCCCATTTCTGTAATTAACACATAAGATATTGTATGTAAGTATAATTTTAGAATATAGAGTTTCTCGCACAGTGATTGGTCAATCAACCGGTGATTCTGAGACGATATTCAAAGCTCGAGCTGTTTCTGAGAGAGAGAAAAGTTAACAACAAATTTTCCAGCCCTCCCCCCAAAAAAACCTGCCTTAGACGTCTTGGACAAGTGCTCAGAATGAAGAATGTCAAATGGTTTGTTGATATCAACTCCAGAGTTTTCGATGGACAAAGTAGCGTGCCAAGTTCCCTACCAGTACTAGAACTGAATGTGTTGTTCGTGGACCGTCCCGGCAGAGAATGAGATAGATTGCAGAGGAATGTTGTTTTTCGGTAAAGTTAAATGAATGTCGACCTGGGATTCAAATTCATGTCACTGGTCAAATGTCTTAACGGTGTAGTGCGTTACGTCAGGTCGGGTTAATGTTCATTATCCTTTTTAGTTTTTGAAGTTTTCATTGTTAAGGATGTGGAATGACTAAAGTGGAATGAAAGCATCAAAAGATAGAGAGGAAGGAAGGAAGGAAGGAAGGAAGGAAGGAAGGGAGAATGGAAAAAGGAAAGAAGAAAAAGAGAAACAAAACAACAACAACAACAACAAAAATCAAGGAAAAAAGAGGCCAAAAGTGCAAAGAAGTCGCATATCACTACATTATCAATTCAGCCGTTTGTAAGAACCTTTTGGTATGCGTAGTGACCGAACCAGAAAGCCTAACGTCATTTATACGATAAAGTAAACACGATAGAATGTACTTATATAAAACTTAAAGGCGTATTCCAGTTTATCACTTAATTACTAAGTACTCTTCGTGTGGAACTCGAAAATGATGTCCCTGTATTCGTTGTTAATAAGAATAACAGCATTGTAAGATCCATGTACAATATCAATAAGAATAGCCTATTTTGAAGGGTTACTAGTCTATACTTTGACCTTTAACCGTAATTGACGCCACCTGTGCATGGAGGTCACAGTTTTGCCTCAACCACCTCCAGTAATCACCACACTTGTTTGAGTGTTTCATTAAAGTATTTAATTATTTTCTTATTGAAAGTTTATTCAATGGTGGTAAACCAGTAATATAGAAGTAAGACGAAAACAAAAACTTCTTTTCCTTTTCAGATGAGTAATTGTCAAGATGCGACGGTGGTTTAGTATCGTTTTTCTTTGTTTTGTGAGAACCCAAGTTACGGCATCTTCATCGGTTATTAAGACAAAGCTAACAGGTAATTCACGACATCCTTAGCAGCAAATCTGTTTGTGTTCAAATCTATCTAGAGTCTTTTCCCTTAAGAGACCTTTCTGTTTTATGTTGTTTAGCTTATCTGTGTGTTAATCTGTTATATGTTAGTCTTGTCTGTTTTATCGTGTAAAGATGTAAAAACTTACTGACGTTTCGGACGCTAGTCCTTCGTCGGAGTAAAAGAGAAAGAGTTGGTAGAAAGGAGTGTATATAAGATAGAATAAGACAAACAAAAAACAAAAAAAACAATGAGAACAAGGTAGGTAAGGAAACAAAAACAAACAATTAAAAGACAAAAGAAAAGGTTAGTTGAGAGTAAAGCGTTCATTAATCCCATTGGGACTAGGAGTGCCCAATAGGTGAATAAGCCGCATTTCTTTGGTCTTGCGACAGTAAGTTTTTTCATCTTTTTTACGGTGTATAATTTACCTTTTCATCATTACTGTTTCATTAGAAACACCGACGCAGCTCACACTAGTTTTTAGCTAGTTATATCTTCTGTTTTATCGTGTGTTACCTGTCTGTCTGTTTTTATCGTGTGTGTGTCTGACCGTGTTTCTGACTGATTATATCGTGTCTATTTTTTCCGTACCGTCTGTCTATCTGTATCGTGTGCCTATTCTCTGTCTGAACGTGTGTCAGACCATGGGTCTGTCTGTACTGTGTGTCTCTAAGTAAAGTGTGTCTGTCTGTCTGATCGCGTGTCTGACATCAGGGTATACACCTAATCGAAAAAAACGTTATCGAAATCAAAAAGAGGTCATATCATCAAAGCTAAGGCCGAAGGGGAGCATGGGAAGACAAACAATTATGCTAATTTCATGCGTATTGCAGTTTTCCCTTCCTGTGTACATTTTATGCATCATGGCTTTGGCATGTTGTTAATCTAGGTCGACCGACTTTACTCTACTATGCATTTTACATGTATATATGCAAATATAATACACATTTCGGTGTATGTAAAATACTTTTCGGTCTTAGCTTCGATTATATGACCTTGTCGAACGCGAAAACGTTTTTTCAATTAGGTATATATCGTTGTATTGATTGACTGATATTGTTTATATACGCACGATGTATTCAGATTCCAGTGTTCTGGTTCCACCCCTTAGTAATTCCTCTTCCTTGGTGTACGTAAAGTTTAGTGAGTGCTGCAATGAATATCCCGCGGCATGTGAGGACAGAGATGCCTTTGAACGAATCAGGAACAGTTTAAATTATAAACTGAACAAAATGAACAACTTGTGGTTTCAAGGTAATTTGAAAACAGTTTATTTGTCTGACTTTTGAAAACACCCAAAAGACCTTTTCTATATTATATCACGTGTCATTCTCTTGAGAAAACGATTCCTTATTTGGATCTTCTCTTGTGCAACTGTTAAACAAAGAACTGATACTCTAGGGAATGACTCGTGGTATGAAATGGAAAAAACCTTACGCCCAAAAGAAAAAGAGGTTAATAATACATCAAAAATTTATTCATTCATTTGTCTCACCCTTGGGTGGATCGCGAGGTTTATGACTGCTACAGCGGCTATCCTTCATCAGGCGATGGTTTACACAGGAAGATGGTCTTATATACCATAATATATATGTTATTCATTTCCAGTTAAGAAACGTTTACCAAACAAGACGATCGCGTTGCGGCGGATTCCAAAATCAAAGGGTACTAACAAAAGCCTACGAGCCAAGAGATATCCGTCAATGGAGCCTTTGAAATCACGATCATTTTTAAAGGTAATTCTGTTCGGATGAAGAATACATGCTTTGTTTGTCATAAACTTTATTTTACCATAAACGTCTCGTTTTCTGATTGGTCGAGAACCGTGGTAAATAAGGGGACATACCAATAAATTACGTCAATGAATTACGGTCCGCTCGCGCACGGAGCCAGCGCGCGAAAGAAACCGTTTTTCTTGTAAACCTTTTTGCTGAATTTATTCATTATTTTTTTAATGATATTTTTTTAAATAAAATTAAAAAACATTTCAATGCATGTCTTTCTATGGTATGTGCACTTATTAACCACGATATGACTTCAATAGTTGGTCAAAATTATATTAGTTATGGCAATGCCATTGGAAGTTTGTTATCTTTTTTCGTTTATTTTTACTTAAAGTCAGTCAAAGAAGAGGGACAGCTACCATTGACAAAGTGTCACCAACGGCAAGAGATTCTGCGGATCAAAAAGGTCCTCGAAGAAAGCATAACTCTTGGTAATAGCATAGTTAATAGCGAGCAATCCTTTAACATGTATTTACCTTATTCTTCATACTCATTCATCATTGATATTGGAAACAAGAACCGCTAGGAAAGTTGTGCAATTTGGCAATCACTTGTTTGATGAAGAATACATTTTCTTTTACAGCTTCAGACATGTACAATGATATCGCAACAGTTGGACAAGAATGTAGCCAATTACGTGATTTAGCAAGAGAAAGTGTTATCAGGATTAAAAACTGCAAGAAGATAGCTAAAGAAATGATTAAGATGACCCACATGTTATTGTAAAATAACAACAGATAAAACGCCCTGTTATATACTATAATGTATTTTGTCCCGTGCTATACTGATGATCTCTCTTCCGAACACCTGTTTGAACTATATTGAAGTATCCTTGGGGTAGGGCCACCTTAAAACATAGCTGTTTAAATAAAAAATGCCGTACCAACCATCAAGAGTATCCCTTACCCTGATTTAGACGTATCCCTTACCTGATTTAGGAGTATCCCTTACCTGATTTAGGAGTATCCCTTACCTGATTTAGGAGTATCCCTTACCTGATTTAGGAGTATCCCTTACCTGATTTAGACGTATCCCTTACCTGATTTAGGAGTATCCCTTACCTGATTTAGGAGTATCCCTTACCTGATTTAGGAGTATCCCTTACCTGATTTAGGAGTATCCCTTACCTGATTTAGGAGTATCCATTCACCTGTTTAAGAGTATCCATTTACCTGATTTAGGAAAATTTGAAATTTTGAAATGTCCAAAATAATCCCCCTTCCCCCCCTCCCCCCTAACTGTTCTGCCATACATTACGAACACATATTCTGAAAGCAGGCAAACAACTAGCCAACGAGGCCTTGGAAGTATATGGAAGGTACCGTACAGTCATCCAGACCTGAACAGAAAGACTGTGTTATTGGTTTATTTTTCATTTTCTGGAGGAAGACAAGGGGCAAGAGGGGAGCAAGAGGGCAAGATCGCAGTCAATAATGAGCTGATCTCTACAAACACCTTACTTGTTTGATACAAGGCTCCTGACTTATCTAGCCTTCATCACCCGCCCCACCCCCCTCCCCCCTGTAAAATGCTCCGCTTATCCCCACCCCTCTCTTGCTAACCTATACATGACCTGCCAAATAGTTTCCTTTAACCTTTACCAGAAAAGACTCAACATTAGTATTATAACAAATTATAATATAAAAAAGAATATATTTGATGGAACCCCGTTAAATGCCAGACAAGTTCTTCTTTTGGGCTACCTGTGTCTTCGAGCCTTTAGTGACCTTTGATCAGATGGCGACGCTTAGTGTGTTTTCGTTGTACGAAGTCGAAGTAAAATTGGATATTTTCATTTGTTTATTGGCAAGCTTAACTTATGGCTGCAATCTGCAGGTATGTATGAAACTTGAGTAGTAATGTTTTGCCGCGAGAAGGAATAGAACATCAAGAGATCGGATTTTTCAAGCAGTTTCGTATGACGTTGGAATCGTGGAGCACAACTCTGGGAAAACTGCATTTGAATGAAGAGCTCGATCTCTTTATCGCCGAGCAGTTAGTCAGAGATATTTGTAGGGAGTAATAAGAGTAGTCTGAGGAAACTTTCTTTGATAACTTGTGCGAACTCTGGAATGTTTTGATTAATAAATAAATCAGGTTTACGGCTCATGATTTCTAAAACTTTAGTGGTTTAATACAGCTCGAGTCGTGTTTTATCAGAGAACAGAACATATAATCGCTTTATGTAATAGAATTTTACTAGAAAAATACCGTAAAATTTCAATTAAAAAAAACCAATTTGTTTACATGAAGAGAGCACGTTTGTCGTCAAACACACGTAAACAAATCTGATCTATGCGATGATTGGCTAAAAAGGAGACATAGGGCTATCTGATTGGTCCAGTTTTGACAGGTAATGACAGCTCTGTACAGCCTGGCATACAACTGGTTTATTCTTATTCAACAAGAAACGAGAATTGCTTGTAAATTTTAGCAAAAATGCCAAAGAAAATAAGCCTTTAACTGCTAGAAGAAATGAAAATTCAATCAGTGAAGAGTTTGAAATACGTTTTTCAAAGTTCAGAATCGTTAACTGGACATTTAGCCTGTACAAACACTGTACAAAAAAAAAACACGTTAATATGAACACTTTTAAGGTGACTGCCTACTTTTGGAAATTGATTTTAACTTTTTTTAAAACTTCGATTTTCCAAATTGAAATTTGATGCTGATTCCAAATGTGGAAAGAAAAATAGGTACCCTGGTCCCAGAGCTTTCTCGTTTTTTTTTTCTCTGTAAAAAGCGGTAACAACGAGCTGCGAAGCAGCGAGCCGCGAGAAACCTCTGGTCACGACCGTTGAGAATCTCACTTTCATGCCATCATAGCTGTCAAATCCATCACTTCTAGTCGACCAATCACAAAAGGATGATCGTGTTACAAATTGTCATTAGGGTGTGGAGGCTTAATGCTATATACCAACACTATTTTTTTCAAGTAGGGGTGGGAGAGGAGACTTTGTATATTTACGAGCTGTCAAAATAGTGTACTACACGTGCGACTCTTACTTCGACTCAATAGTTATGGGATTATGCAGAAAGATTATAATACACCGGTAAAGGTATTTATACAGCGTCCAAACAACTTCTGTAGAGCTTGCAGAGAAAGTTTAAAAATCAGTGGGCGCTCGCAAATTAATATTTTTGGAGCAAATAATCGAGAATTTCTTCGCCGTTTTGAGACAGTCGCTGGCGCGAAAGTGGTGGACATCGATGGTATATCGCAAGTTTTGTGCCAAAAATGCTACAGGACTGTTTTGAAATACCACAAGATTTTAGAACAAGAAAATGATATACTAACATTTAGGGAAAACTACAAGGAAACAATAAACCGCTTGGATTTAGTTCGCAAGAAGAGATGTGCTAAGGATTCCCCCACTACAACAGCTGATCCTCATTCACAGAAATTTAACGACTGCCATGTCCGGAAAAAGGCCTGCGCTAACAGCCAGTTAAGAAGCAAAAGAAAACTACTTTCAGATCATCGAGACTCTTTTGCGGATAACCCTTTCCAAGGTTTGGACAGTGAAGTTTTGTTGGACCCGAGAGACCGGAAAGCTAAAGGCAATGCTCGCACGGAGGTGAGATATTTTAATATCTTAGATTGAAAAACACTTCAGTTTGAGCTGATTTCTTGTTGGGATCTAAAGCTTTTTTCAATTTTTATAATTCACAAATGTTTCGGAACTGTGGTTACAACGTCATGTAGGAATATTTTAGCTCTATCTTTTACAAGGTTTACGCTAAGAAACCTTTTATCGAATCATTGCTTCTTCTTTGTGACTGTTACTCTATGATCAGAACTATCCTCCCCTGTGTTCTCAAGATTAAATATACGAAAGCCGTAATTTTAGGTCCCTAAGTACTAATGTCACAGTTACATGTAATCGATTGTCAAAGTTTATCATCACGAAGATGGGTCATATCAGTTGAGCTTACCATTTTGGCACCACGAACGCTTCATCGGTGACAACAGCGAACACATTTCTTTGATAGACCTCACTTTCAAGCATTTTCCTCCATTTTTCATTTTGGAGGACAGACTCGGGGCTTGCGAAGAGATAAGAATATTGACCACGCAGTATTTTCGATTCATCAATATCTCCTGTTAAACTGCTTGCTGTCATGCCTCGGGAATTCAACTCTCGGATATGAGACTCCACCAGCGAATTTAGCGGACAAATCACCAAGACGATGGCGTTCCTTGGGTAAGGAAACCCTCTGAGATAAAGTTCCTTACAGAAGTCAAACAGTAGTTGGAATATGATTGACTTGCCATGGCCGGTTGGCAAAACGGCGAAGACATCTTCTCGGTTTAACAGACCAAACAAAGCGTTGCTTTGCTCAGCCGATAGCTGTTCTATTTCGGGAAAACGACTTTCGAGAATTGACTTCAAGATACTCTCGAATAGTTCTCTGGATATCAAAACCGTCATTGAAACTATAAACCAGCAATATTTATAAACTATAGACTTTAGATAAGATTGTAAGATTTATTTTAAAGATCAAACTTCAGGCTGACAAGACGCTATAATGACGATATAGTCCGATGGCACGAAAAGTGTGACCCCTCTCCCCAAACAAAAATATTGACGTGACAAAATCATTCAGGCCCTACCCCCATAGATATCTAATCCAGCCAATCATATTTCTCGTACACTGATTAAAATAGCCATCCAATCAGAATTCAACGATCATAAGTTGATGGCATGAAAGTGAGATTCTCAACGGTCGTGACCAGAGAGGTTTCTCGCGGCTCGCTGCTTCGCAGCTCGTTGTCGCCGCTTTTTACAGAGAAAAAAAAAAACGAGAAAGCTCTGGGACCAGGGTAAAAAATAGGGTGTCCCAAGCTTGTTTTCAAGATAATCAGCATTTATTGGAAGCCTACGCTCGAGCGTTTTCAGGAAAACGTGCGCCACCGGAAGTGATTAGAAAAAAATAAGATCCATAAGATGATAGTTATTTGCAGACTATATTATTGCACGAATGAAGGCTATTAAATCATTCTACAATAATACATGGCTATTTTTGACAAAAACAAAAAACAAAGGGATACATTGATTAGTCATATTTTGTAGTTTTGGTGCTCTTAAAAAATCTCTTACAGTCGAACAAAAATCCCTACAAAAATTTTTTCATGTGTTACTGATTTAAACTTTTTCTAAAATGTTGATATAACCTAGATAGTATGCTATTAGGTTTATGCTAATATATAATTGATTTTAGTTTAAATACACAGGTGATTGTTGAAAATCTTGCGTGCTGATTGGCTGAGTAACTCAGATTATCACACAATAATCACCTCCAGTGATAATCCAAAATGGGGGCCAACTACTTTGTTGTTGTTAAAATGTGCCTTATCTTCTTTTATATTTTCATTTTCTGAAAGAATCACCTGTGTATTCATACAAAAACAATTATTCACCTCAGGCTCAGTGAATATTGGGAATAATGACCTCAACTTTGTTTTGGTTCCCTAATTCATATTATTGTTCAATATTATTCACCCAAACCTAGCATTGGTTTAAAACTCATATACATTTAGCTAAAAATGGGAGTATAGTGCCACGCGGTCCATATACTCTCATCTTTGAATCATAATTACCGCGACCTAACATCTATTTCACCCCGGCCTGCTCTCAGTCTGACCTCTAGCTCAGCTGGAAGAGCATCGGTAGTACAGTTCCGAAGGTCGTGGGTTCGAATCCCAGCGAGGTCGGAAATTAATTTTTCCGAATTTAATTCCAAGGGCTTTCGCCCGCAATAACCTCGTTCCCAAGCACTACAACTTACTACTTCTATATCTTTTACATTTAGCTAAGGTAAGATTTTCCAAAAGGTAGACAAATCATGTTCTCGAAAGCTGAGTCACCAGCCAATCAATCGCTGGCTGACATATGAATGACTACAGCATTTGTGATATGAGGTATTCTCTATCGTCTTCATGGAAACTAGTTGTCTCTGTGTTACTGTATGTAATCATTTCAAGTATAGTTAGACAGGCCTGAATTGTCCTATATCACTATGATGCAGTGCTGTCAACTCTCCTGGATAAGCCGGGAGTCTCCAGATTTTGGACCGTATCTCCCGGTCTTCAGATTAGAGTCTCAATTCTCCTAGATAATCGCTGAAGCTGACCATTTCATGTGAGACTCGACTTTCACAACCATAAAATTCCAATTTTTTTTCTGTTGTTTTTGTTATTTACGTCGCTAACAAAATTAAAACATTCCTCATAAACTGTTCTCACAAGCAGGCCATTGTAATTATGAGCAATGATGTAATTGGTCAAAAATAAACTAATCACATCAAATGTTAGAAAGTGAATGACGTCTTTTTTGCACGCTTTTTTCCTCTGTGACATCATGTCCCTACCCTATCAATTCTCCAGATTTGAATATCTTTGGGGTTGGCAGCCCTGATGATGTCACATCAAAACAGTCTATATTCTTAATGTTAAGTGTTATATGGTCACTAGAGGGGGACAGAATGACAACAACACAAAGAAAACCACACAATAAAATTGCATTTTACAAAATAGAAAAGGGATGAATGACAACATAGTACCATTAATATTGGAGCTACTATAGCCTTGCTATACTGTACTGATATGTTATATGGACCCCATTGAAACTACTGTAGCCTTGCTATACTGTACTGATATGTTATATGAACCCCATTGAAACTACTGTAGCCTTGCTTTAGTGTTATGTCATATCATGACTCCATTGAAACTAGCCTTGCTAAGCTGGATGTTCTTGTATAAATAGTGACTTTAAATAAATACTGTACATGATACTGAGGAAGGAGGTGGGGTATTTAAATTCTATACTATCAATTTAATATTGTTGCCCAACCTTTAACTTGGATAATGTTCTTTTCTTTCAGTATTTGGACTTGGCCATTTTGAAATAAAGTACAGGAGATACCCCTAAGATGGGACTGTTGAAAAAGTTATCAAGTCATTGGTTCATCCTGGGAACCAAACAAGATGTCAAAAAAGTAGGTAAGCAATTTTGTAATTTATTATCCATAGTACTGGGCCAGGTTGAACACAAACAGTGAATAGCGCTATGTGAACATGTCAATCTATTGTAAGAGGACCTGAAGTCCAGACAACCTCTAGTTGCCAGCCTTGCATTATTTTTGTGCTTGAGTAGTGCAGAGTTTTAAACACCCGAATAAACAGCTTAAAGACAGCTGAAGGAAAAGTCTCATAAAAATTCAGGCATATCATTTTGATTGAGAGGAGCTACTCAAAATCCTAGGGTTTCCAGTCAACATCCCATCCTTTTGCATAACACAAATAAATTATGGGGGGGGGGGGGGGGGGGGGAGGGGGAAGGAGTGGGGGGTTGTTCATGTGCACAACAAGTCAATCACATCAATTTAAAAACATTTTTTCCAACCTTCAACTTGGATAATATTCTGTTCTTTCAGTATTTTGGCTTCCATTTGAATGAAGGTACAAGTTTGTCCTCTAATGGAGGACTGTATTGAGCTCTGCCATCAAGTCATGGTTCATCCTGGGAACCAAATATGAGGTCAAAAAAGGAGGTAATTAATCAGAGATGTTTTAAATTTACTTTACTGCTAAGTGTTTTGGACTGAATAGATGGTGTTGGAGAAGGTTTATTTTACCCTTAGGCTAGCTTAGTACAGGGAAGTAGAGTGGACTAATAGATTGTATGGGATTTATATTAATTAAATGGATGGATGGATTGATGGAGCAAAAATGGACTAATGGATTGGATTGGATTTAATTGGATTAGATGAATGGATTGAACCAATATTAAACTTAAAGATTGAATGTGGTTTAATTGTGATGTGATGGCTAGTGCTCAAAAGGTTTGATTGGATGGATGGATGGGGTGGGTACAGATAATAGATTGAATGTGATTGGATAGATGGATGGAGGGGGTGGGTACAGATAATAGATTGATTGTGATTGGATGGATGGATGGATGGATGGAGGGGGTGAGTATAGATAATAGATAGAATGTGATTGGACGGATGAATTAATGGATGGATGGATGGATGAATATATGGATGGATGGATAGATGGAGGGGGTTGGTGGATTGTTATAGATAATATATTGATTGTGATTGGATGGATGGATGGAGAGGGTGAGTAATGATAATAGATTGAATGTGATTGGATGGATGGATCGAGGGGGTGGTTACTGATAATAGACTTATTGTGATTGGATGGATGGATAGATAGAGGGAGTGGGTACAGATAATAAAATGATTATGATCTGATTGGATTAATTTAGATGGATTGGAGGGTACATAGATAGATAGGACGGATAGGATGAATAAATGGATGATTGGTATTTCCCTGTTCCCTGTATCTGGTTCACGGTTTTTATGTTTTTGTTTGCTTTCCCTGTTCTCAGTCCAGTTTCCTAAGTCCCATCCCTCTGTTTCCTTTGCCATGTGATCTGTGTTAAAAATAATTAATATTGTCACACTCTTATAAATCTCAGCAGGTGATGGGCATGTAGAAAGGCAGAACAAACAACAACAGAAATCAACACAAGAGAAGAAAAAAGTACAAAAAGTGAGGGAACAAAACAAAAAAAAGACGCCTAGTTTTTGAAATGTGGGAAAAGAAAAAATAGTGAATATAGGAAAATAGAAAATAAAGCCAAAAAAATTACTTAAATATGAAAAATAGTTAGTTAAGTGATAGCTTGATTGCAACAAATAAAGAGAGAGGGAAAAAGAGAAAAGGAGGGACGAAAAGGAAAGAAAAGAAAAAAAAACATAAGAGAAACGAAATGAGAGAAAAGGAAATTAAAGGTTAAAAGTAGAACAGAGTAAAAAGAGAATAACAGAATTATATTATATATATAATGCATGTAAGATATTTAAATTAGAGTTTATTCTTTATTAAATCACTTTTGAAAAAATACAAAATCTCTGTCGTTATTATGGATCCCCCCACCCACCCACCCATCCACACACACACACTAGACTCACCCATGCTCACGTGACTATAGATTAAGGACCAGGCATTATTTATGTCGAATGGGGAGGAGGTTGGAGGAGAAAATAGGGGGCCTCAATGTCTTTTAGTGCAATATAGGGAACCTTGAAAGGTAAAAAGGAAGATCGAGAGGGTTTTTTAAAAGATTGTAGGGGGTACCCGAAAAACTTGAATGTTTTAAGGTTGGGGTATGGATATTTTTTGCCCCAAGCTCATTTTCTCCTCCACCATTCTCCGATTTGAATAATGAATGGTCCCATAGAGGCTCTTGACTCCAGAGCCTTTTGAATTCGAGTCTTACAGGACAAAATAAAAGAAATGTCACGTATTCTACGAGAAAAGTTGTGATTTCTTTTGTATTTTACTGTTCTGTTGTTTTCAGGATAATCGTGAGCTGCGCAAAAAATAGCATTAGCACCCTGACCGTAACCAAGAAACAAAGAAGTAATACTCAAGAGATTAACAAATGAAAACTAAAGGCACTCGTCTATAAAGTGCTAGATTATTTGAGACTTGCTTTTTTGTCGTGAGAAAGAATGCTGATTCTATGAAAGAAAGAAATGATGATCTCGAGGGAATGACGTGACTAAAACGCAGGGCCCCTTTTTTCTCCAGAACAGAACGAAAACGTTCACGCGCGCGGGTTTCTGCTGTATTCACGCCAATATGACGTCATGTATTTGATTACTTTGGGCGTTGTGTAGTCACGTGTTATTCCCTCGGGTAAATGTTTCATTCTACGCTTGAAAAAACTTATTCAAACTGAAATAACGGAGAAGCAATTAATGCGCATAATTTACTAGTATCAAACGGTTCGTCTGTTCTGCTTTGCTTCTACAAATAAAGCTCCTGTTTTACGCCTAAACCTTTTTGCTAAAACTTGCGTTCAACGTTGTTGCGAGACAAGATTCACGGGGGAGAAACACGACACAATCTCGTTCTAAAATATCTTTGAGGTGTTTCGTTTGCCAGCACCATAGTTAAGAGTTACTGTGCCGGCACGAGTATTGGTAGTGTGAGCAAGTTTCAGGCCCCGTCCCGTCCCGTCCCGTCACACGTATCCGGAAATTTTTGTGACCGTATCCACAAATTCTACGAAAACGGACAAGTGTGGACGTTGAAAACCATTCGAAAACGCTGCGTGTGGACGCAAACATTTTCGTAAAAAATTCCGGATACGTGTGGACGGGGCTTCAGTAAATTAAACTGAAATCAGGCGGGCAAAGTGGCGAAGCCGCACGAGTTAATAAAATTGATAAATGATTTGAAGTGTAATAAAAATATTGGCGCTTCATGCGTCTTGAAATCTTTGTTTGTTTCTCTTTGTCTCTGGGTGTATTTTATTCTTGGTCGGGTGGAGTCTAGACATTAAAGGATATTTTTTTAGCTGTTGTTTTTTTATATTTTTATATTTTTATGGGTCAGACAATAAATGTCACACAATAAAGTTTCGATGTTCTTTTATTATCAACTGCGTGATCTAATGAATTCTAAAGAAAGGATTATTTCAAACCCCCGATTATTTTATATATATTTTGTTATGAAAATTTAAAAATCACGCCTTAAAAATCACCAAATTAAGGGTCACGTGACTGGTCACGTGACAAATTAACATAATGGCGTTTTCCCTCTAAAATAAGCGTTTCTTCGGGTTCTTATTCTCCATGGGGTACGAGTATAGCCCTTTCTGGTCATGTTTCACGTTTTGGGCAAAAAATATTGCTCGAAAACTGTCCATTTTTCGGTAAAATATCAAGATTTTTGTGGGATCCCTGTGTAAAATGCTAGTTCCAGGCCCTGGCGTGAAACTAATTCATTTCAAATCTTGTTGTGTTCGCGGTTCGACGTGTATCAATCTGTGGAAATATAAAGAGGAGTTTTTATAAGAACAAAAATACTTTATTAGCTCGTGCTAAATCTAACAGAGAGATAAGGACACTAGAAATATGAAAGGTAAGAATTATTGTGTTTTTCTGCGTTATTCTGGTGTTTTTTCGTATTTTTAACCAGTTTAAAGATTTCGAAAGTTCGACTGAACGCCATGACACGTGTTGGATTTGAACTCTAAGAGTTTCACTTTTTCTTGCAAAATACAATTAAATTTGCCACAAATGTGTAATCTTAGAAAGTTTTCAAACAGTTTGTAATCTTGATTGGAGAATATTTTCATTTTTTTCCATTTTTTGAAGCTTTGGTCATCATCGTTACACGAAACTTGGTTCATGGAATTTTAAGACCTTCCCTCTCTCGTTAGAACCATGAAAATCCTTAATATTAATGTCCTAATAATTTATCTTTTATTGTATTGCAGTCTTAAAAGTATAACTTACACGCGAAACACTCCATAAGTGATCTGTAACAAGATGGAAACCTGACACCTGAACTTCATTACCATACTGCATCTTGACTGTAACCAATATATAATGAAATACTTCAGTATTAACCTGGTAATGATGGATATAGTGCACTGAAACAAGAAGCAAAAACACTTGAGAACAATGTTGTCTATGAGTATTGAACTGCAAATCAACCTGTTGATGACCCTGTGACCTTCATAACAATATGGACTCAAGTTGTTGCTGTATGAGTTTTGACCTGAGTATTGACCTGAAGACCTTGTCACATACATAAAAATATGTACTCACCTTGTTGCTGTATGGGTATTGACCTGAGTATCAACTTGATGACCCTTTGACCTATATAACAATATGGACAAACCTTGTTGCTGTATGGGTATAACAATAAAGACTCACCTTGTTGCCACAAAAAAGTTGTTCATATCCCAAGCAGCAGTTTATTACTAATCATCAGGTATGTATATTACTCTGCAGAACAATTTCATACATAAGTTAGTTATACAATGCTTTGTTGAGGAACTCTATGGGTTTCCCACTGTACAACATGGTATACTGCTGACCAGTACTGTATACTGACAGGATTATGCCTGCATTATAGAACATCTATACAATGTAGCCTTAACTAGTAACTGCTAATATTATAATCATTTCAACATATCTATAATTGATTCAGGTTTCTAAACAGATCTCTTTCACTTTTTCAACAGCTTGATGACAAGTATTGGTATGTGGCAACATTAGATTGTGATGATACTACATTGCATCAAGCTATAGCCAGCAGATGTGTGACAGACAAGTAAGTTAAACTATTACCTGTGTTATAGAATATAGAAATGCTTCCATTCCAAATCAGTTTTTTCTTTTGTATTCCTAAAAACGATGGCAGCCCAAAGTCATGCTTTAGCATTTTGGTAGTAGTAGTAAAATGACACCATCATGCAAACTGCTTATTTCGGTCATGCTTTAGCATTACAGTGCAACTACTGTAACAGGGGTCAATTACACCAGTAAGACAAGAGAACCAATTTAAAATCTTGAATGAAAACAATGCATTCCAACCTTTGGTATTCAAGCCAATCAGAAACCCAGACTGAAAAAGATGATTATCATCATTTTTTCTATTGTTTACAGCTGCTTTCTGATTGGCTCCACTACCCAAAGTTAGAATGTATTGTTTTCTTCCTACAATTTGATTGGTTCTTGCTGTATAGGTGGCCCCATTTATAGTAGTCACACTGTGTACTTTAAGGAGACCTTTTGACAAAGTAGACCACTGCATCTATACTGGTTATGTTGAAATAGTGTTTTAGCGACCACATACATTATGTGCTTGAACGTTTGTACTCAATAAAGTCCCTTTGTTCAGGTGGTAGGGGTGATTGGTGGTCAATTTTAAAATGACCCCTAAAAGGTATGCATTAATTCAAAAGGCTCTTAAACCCAACCTGATATCAAACCCTAAAAGGTACAGCTTCATTTCAGTATTTTACTATTGACCCCGGTTTTACGAATTTTATTGAATTTTGAGCCGGAACCCCTAAAAGTCCACACAGGGGACATTTTCAATCCTAAAAGGAGTGCTGATCACCCCTACCACCTGAACAAAGGGAGTATCCCCCCCTTGAATAAAGTCCTCTTCATTTGTATTCAAGGGGTTGTTGTATAATGCTGTGTGTCACTAACAACCTGCAAAATGTCTTTCTCTAATACTCTGGAATTTGCATGCTACAGAAATTAATCTTAACTTAGCGTAATAAACATTAAGGTTTCTCAACACATCTCTTTGTTTTTTTCAACAGCTTGCCAGCCTCTCAACAAAGGATCATGTTGTCATGGTGATGATGCTGTCAAAGTCGGGCCATCAGAGAGATGACAGACAAGTAAGTTTAGTAATTAGATTTGTATCATGTTTGATATCAGCATGTCACCTACATACTTGATGGAATATGTAGGACATAATCTAAGACAAGCTGTTAATAAATAATATTGTTATATACCAACTGTAAACGACCATTTTTCATGTGAACACGTTTCAATGTTTCCCTACAATGGCTCTCAACAGGCAACAATATGTAGTTGGTTTGCATTCTTGGTATATAACAAAACACTACTTATTGTGATGTTCCAAACATTATCCACCCCCCATCCCCCACTGCACAATTTGAAATTCTGAGGGGGTAGGGGCGAAATGAAGAACAACATTATAAAATATTGTATGAAAAAATTTGGAATTTCTAGGGAATAATGGGTCCTTAAACCTTGCTTGGAGGGAGGAAGGATAATATTTTGAACAACACATTGATTACAACCTCCAGAAAGCAGTGTGTTTTATGGTCCCAGTCAATAAATGAGAAAAGAGAAAAACCCTTGAAGCATATATAGGAGAGAAACAATAAGCAATTCAACTCAATACATACTCGTTAGCAACACTAAGTCCAGGAATCAAACCTGGACTGACTGGATTAGAGGAGAGCACTCTGACTGATAGGGCACCCATGCTTACTCCCATTTTCAAGCATATGACGTTTGCCATTTGATCCTATCTGATGTGCATCACTGGAAACAGGCAACAGAATATTGACAATTTCTTTTTGTTTTTCTTTTCTAGCTTCACCACATCTGTCATACTCAGTTATACCAAGCTGCAAAGCCTTGTAAGATGATGCACCATCAAGGGCAAGTCAATCAGTACTGATGACAGGAATCATCCACCAAGGATATCAATATGAGTAACATGGTTTAGAGATTGAAATCTTCCAGGAATATAAACAAAATGAGTTAATCTAGCATTTTCAGAAATAACAACAAAAAATAATTTAAAAATATGTTACTTCCTGGGCCTAGGAGACTAGTATACTTTGTGTAAACATCTTGAAGTAAACACAACCAAAAAGACGACCATTTCAAATACGAATTTTGTAGAATTTCAAAAAGTTGGAAGACGAATTTAAAAGAATTTCAGGGTTTTCCCTAGGCCTAGGAGTAAAAAAATAGCATTAGTTCAGATGTGACAAAACACCTAGCAAAAAGGAAAAATGTTTTTGGCTAGAGGACTGGTAACATGCAGGGCTCAAAATAACATAAACATTTGTGCAGGAAAAGTGAATTTTGAATGTAAAATATCTGTTGACATTTTATTCTGAAAATCGTACATGATTTTTTTTCTTTTTCCTTGCAATCAGAGTGTTGGGATTGCATATTGTCTGCTGTTTTGAGTCCTGCAGATAAGTTATTTTCACACAAAGAATTAGCAATGTTCTGTCCATGATTTACAATTGAAACCATCTTCATTTAAAACTCTTCCATGCACACTGCAATGACAGTAAGATTCCAAAAATAAGTTTGTTTCATTCAAAACTACAAGTTCAGATATAATTCAGCAAAAATAGCAAGATAATTTTTGAATGGAAAAATGCTTCCAGGGCTGTTTAAGATAGAGATAAATTTATTGAACCCATTGAAATTGAAGTCATAATAGACCTCAACACATATACAAAATACTTTTGATTGCCAGTCCTCTAGCCTCAGATATTAGATATAGGAGAGTATTTCAGTTTATCCAGTGCTTGACACTAACACTAGTCTTTGGTGTGGGCTAGTGAAAGTAAGGACACTCTAGTCCTGACCATAGCATAGTGGGTTTTTTATTATGGGTATGAAGAGAAAGTATTCCTTTGTCCAAGAAATATTTTCTGGGCTCATAGATTACTCTGCTGAACTATTAGATTTATATACTTGCTAGCCCATTGCCTTGTACAGCTGTATCTGCAAAAATGAGTGTCAAGCACTGTTATCATAATCAAAACATTTTACAACTAGTCAAGGGTTCTCAGTAAAAATCAAACAAATCTTTAAATTATTTTCTGTTTCGCTCATGCAGTTTCAATTTTTACAATTTAAAACAAATTAAGATTGGTTGCTGGTTTTAATAGATATTTTTTCAAAATCTACTGGGAACCCTTCACTGGTTAGAAACACTCTCCTATATCTAATATTATTATCATTTATTATTTGTACCAGAAAAATGAAATACACTTGATACCTCCCACGAGGTCCTACCAGCACCAAACAGAAGCTGCCCCACCAGGCCAGGAAACCACAAAAGGCGGTACAACATTGCTGCTCTTGGCAGAGTCTAACCTTGAGGCTATGATCAGATGATTGCTCTGGCGGTGAATATTGTAGGTAAGGATACCAGGTGATTGCTCTCTGCAGATATCATGGGAGTACGCTGATGGTATGGATGCCAGTACACTGTGCAGGTTAGTGCAAGTAAGAGCAGAGATAATCATATCTCACTATTCATGGGTGTGTACAACAGTGATAACTTTAGGGGCGGCGTGCTCAATAGACTTGCACAAGACACCATTCAGACTTCCATACGAGTAGATTATCAACCTGGGAAGACTAGAAGTTGAATCATTTCTAGGTGACCTAGTCTTAGTTCAATGATGTTCGGCTAGACTGATATACGAGGTTCTATCATAGGATTGTAAT
Organism: Actinia equina; assembly: GCA_011057435.1. Classification (NCBI taxonomy): domain Eukaryota; kingdom Metazoa; phylum Cnidaria; class Anthozoa; order Actiniaria; family Actiniidae; genus Actinia; species Actinia equina. Next base: position 106,087 of record WHPX01001030.1, read on the forward strand.
TTAATTAGTTTTTTCACCAGCAAAATAAGACCTCAGTTTCATATTAAAAAATAACAATAAAAAATTTCTTATCAAAAACAAAAAAGTGTATAAACTTAAAAGAAACAAATGAAAAAAGTCAAACCATGAGTTCAGCAAAGTGGTCTTATCCAGGAATTTCCAAAGAGCAATGTCCCAAATTGAATAAGCAGCCATTTTATTTGAGCCCACAAAATGCTGAACCAAAAGGGAGAAAAATATGAAGATTATGGTATCAATTCTAAAAAAGCTGCCATTTTGTTGCAGCAGAACCAAGAAAATAAAAAATGTGGAAAACTTTAATTATCATTCAAAGGTCACAGTGACTACCACCTGAAAAAAATAACTATTTAAATATTAATAAAAGCAAAGATATCCCACTAATTTATGACATGAAACTGAGGTCTTGATAATTTCTTTGAACAATTAAAAATATTATTGGCAAACGAGATACTGTATTTATGAAAACAACTCAATTCCAAACTATTCAAAACGTTTTGAAAGTTAAATAACAAACTCAATATATATATTGACACAGAGCAACTACAGTAAATGTATGATTTGACGGGATTTGATATATAATTAAAGCTTCTAGTCATTTGAAGTTTATGACATTATTTTGTCATGCAAAATTTGCAGACTTTTCAATTAAATTTCCCACAATTATTTTTGGCATAATTTGTTTGAAAATGATCATTATATTACAATATTTACCCATTTAGTATATTTTACTGATTGACTAAAGTTTGGTATTAATTCAGCTGTGCAGAATTATAAAATATAATACACCAAAAGTGCAAATCAATGATTACAAACAAGGCAAATGTGAAATGAAAAATCAATGAATAGAAGACAAGGTGAGCCATCAGAGAATGGCATTGTAACACCATCCCTCACAATCAAGAAACAATATTGACATTGAATGAAATGAAACTGTTAATACAAGTAAAACCAAGAGTTGTTTTACCATGAATGATTATGTTCAAAGCACTTGTATTATATGCACAAGCTGTACAAATCCAAAGACTCTCATTTGATCCCAAATCAACAACTATGGTATATATTATGCTTATATATTCTTTTAATTTGGCAATGTCAATTATCATACATGTAGTTGCTCACGATGATTCAATTCAAAATTATGAAGAAACATTTGAAGAACATTTTGTCCCCATTCATTATGGCTTATTTACTTCTGCTTAGAAGTTTTTTGCTGGTGAAAAAACTTATCTTAGGAAACAAGATACATCTAAAATTAAAATAATAAGCTTGACTAAGACTAGGAATAAGACCAAGGCCTTACTTATCCTCCCTCATCAATAAATAAAATAAACTTTGATGTAAAATTGATAGAGTGGATTTGTTATCAGCTGGAGTAACTGTTGATGTTGCTGATCTGTTCATGTCTTGGTCCAAACAAAATATGATTGTACAACTAAATCATACATTGGGCTCCAAATACCAAATCCACTCTATCGACTAGTTATTTCTAAACTAAAGTTTTCTAGGAACAACTCCCTCAGCACTGATTTTCATAAAGTAACCTTCAAACTTGTTCTATTTTTGTAATGACATCACCATGCAGTAAGCCTTACTCCCACAGCAGGCATGTTGAATGGAACGATAGATTCCTCGCATTCAAGTTCTCAAAAAATAAATTTATTCCCGTTAAATCAAAGGTTTATAATGTCCTGAGATTAAGCGTGACAAGTTTGCATAAACATTGGCCCATAAACCCTGCAAACACTCTGGTTTTACATTGGGAAGAGAAAGATTGCACATTCAAGATTTGTTTGAGCTTAATTCGGAATTCTGCTTTTGCCATTTAAAATGTGATGTGATGTCATTATGAAATAGCAACATGATAATCCCTGTTCCCTTGAGATTGATTGAATACATAAATAAAGAAAAATAGGCTCAGCCCCCTAGCAGACTCTAAATACATAAACACTTTATGGTATAAAATATATGCTCAGCCCCCTAGCAGACTCTGAATACATAAACACTTAATGGTATAAATTATATGCTCAGCTCCCTAGCAGACTCTTAATGGAATAAATTATAGATCCAGTCCCTTTGCAGACTCTGAATACATTATAGACCTTAGTCCTCTAGGGAAACATAAATTAACTGTTGAAGGGTATGAAGCCTAGTTTAGCTTTTCCTATTAAATTACATGGTGGTAGTTTCCTTTTCGGAATAGACCAGTTCATTTTTCACAAGTTAGTAGCCTAGAAACTTCATTTTTTGTCTTCGCTAACCAGGGTTGATAATCACATACACTTTAAGGAAGTCTGAATACCGCCTTAAGTCTATTGATTACATCACTCTAAGATATACATCACTGCTGTACAGTAAAACCTATGGGTAGTGAGGTGTGGTTATCTTAGAAGTCTCTTACTTGCACTGATCTTCACAGTACAAAGGCTGGCTTACCATCAAGGTACTCTCCTGAGTCTGTAGGGAGTTCAGAGTCTGATATCCTTATCGACAGTGTTCATCATCAGAGCAAACACCTGGTTATGGTTTCATAAAATGGCTCTTGTCGGGACAGCAAGTACTGCATGGTCCTGGTCTACCGGGGTAGTGACACTTGGTGCTAGTGGGACCTCGGGGAGGTTTTTTTTTACAAGTTCAAAAAGGGCGTGGAGAGGGTAAAGATGGAATTCATTAAAAAACACAGGAAAACCACTAAGTCAATTTATTTTTAAAACACAACATGCACAATGAGACGAGTTTACAACTCTAGAAAGAAGGGAAAAATTTCTAAGTCAAAACAACTAACACTTACCCCACCAAGTCGTCAGTCATCATCTTCTTTTCTCTTCTAAGACTGAAAAAGCACAAGCGAAAAAAATTCAAACTCGAATTCTGTCTTTTATCCTTACCAAAATTTCCTAAGTCCCTCGTCATCTGCCAAGGTATATCTAAAAAACATCCATAACAAACAACAGTCCCTCCTCCCTCCAATAAGTTCAATCAATCCCTCCCCCCAATTGAAGTTTATCCCACCCCTCCCCATTGACGTTAATCCCCACCCCTCCCAAATGAAGTTCATCCCCACCCCTCCGTACATATGATAAGTTCAACCCAGTTGTAATTGATCACAAAAAAAATTTTTTCAAAGTGCCATTCACTTTCAATATTTCAAAAAATTTAGTTATTTTAGTAGTATTCATATAATTTGAAGGTTGCTTTTTAAGTAGTTTTGTCAAACCTTTATGAACTTTATGTCCAATTCTCAGAAAATCTTTTTGTATCTTTGATTTTCTCCACCACTCGAAAAACAGTTTGGTCCTTTGCAGTTCAATGCATAGAAGAGTGATTTCACTTCAAGAAATCTCTTAGAGGCAAACCAAGTATAACAGCAAATGTTTTGAAATGTCTTGTGTTACTGTCATGTTAGAATGACGAAAATATAACAGGAATCCGAGTCAAAATTGAAGTAAAATCACTCTATTTTTGGTCAATTACAACTGGGTTGAACTTTATATCTCAAAGTCAATGATGGACAACAGACAATGTAAGTGTGTTGTGTTGGTGTGGAGCTTGTGATCATTCGTTTGAGGCATGCTAGCAAAGCTTGACTAACCCTATTGCTGTAGGCAAAGACCCTACAGAATTTTCACAATTGCCAATTTATTGGACTCCAGAGAAATTGTATCAGCTTTCATCTAGTTTGCGATATATTAAAATTGCAATCAATGAAGTCCTTCATTAGGACCAGGCATACTACAGTGTAAATGTATGCAGTACTTTCAAATCAACAGCAAACTATTTTCATTCTTGGTCATAGGAGTATTGCTCTCTATCTGCAGTGTTTATATAACATAATTGCAGTCATACTGAGATACACTCACTATAATTTTTCTCTAATTTAATATGAAAATTAACCTTGCTTGGGTATTTGGAGAGCGCAAACCAAAAAAAGCATGAAAAATCATCAGCATATAATTATCATTAACAAGCAAAATCCATTTCAGAAAACATTGAAGTAATTTTACTTCGTCCAAAATTTATAAAGGAAATGGTTTGAAAACGTCATATATTATTGTTTGCCCTCTACCGAGGATTTGCAGCATGCCTCAAACGAATGTAATGTGTGGTATGTGTAGTTTCACCCCTCCCCCCTTGTGTCAATATTTTTATTTCTAAATAGTCACAGGGAAAGTATTGAATAGTAAGGGGGGAGGAGTAGGGTTTGATAATATGTCTCTATTACTCATTATCATCCAATCAATCAATCAATAAAATTATGTACAACTGAAAACAACTGAACAGGAGATGAACTAGAGTGACTGCAACAAACTCTTGATTAGGATAACAGTAAGGTATTTCATTTTACCCATGAATAACAACTTGCATAACTAATTATGCCTGATTTTGCAATGTATTTATTATTGCACTATTCTTGATACAAGATCATTGAAAAGAAATGAAGTACACGTAGATTTGAAATATTTTTCTCTCATCTTCGTACACCTCTAACATGTAATTTCAATTAGTTTGCTGCAGTCAATCTTCAAGCTTATTTATAAGTCAAGTTTTTTTTTATGATTTGATCATTTAAACTTGCAGTGAATGACCAGCTGAGCCTGTGACCTATCGAAGCATTGTTAATGATCCTCATGATAAACATCTTTTGCAGTAGTTGGTGTTGTGACAAACAGAGAAAGTTACTTAAAGGAGTAAAATTAATGACAACAATGCCAACACTCCCATGACATGACCCCATACTAAAGGTTAATGTATCTTTAACAAACCACTCAATGCACTCAGTGTACGCTGACGGTGTACGCTGGCGGTACTGTTTTTTTACTCTAAGATAACATTTGTTGTTCAATCAGATCAGATCTTACAACCTCATCTCCTGAATTTGAATCCTTATGAATAGAAATTGAGAGGCACCCCAGTTCCAATGTTGACAATTCTATAAACTATTTAAATAGGTCTCTTGAAAAGATTAGCAATGAGCATAGTACTGCATATTATGGGTGACTTTAATCTTAATTGCTCAACACTGATTCACATTCTCCCACTTATGATTTCTAAATCTCCTAACTTCTCACTTTTTTAATCCCCACATACTACAACCCACCCATATAACAAGCCTTTCCGCAACTTTAATTGATAATTTAATACCTTTTATTCTATATTAACCAATATTAATTGATAAACATATTCCTCATAAAAATCTAAATAAAAAAATTAAACTTAAAGTAACCCATGGATCACTCCAGCAATCCAGCACTCCATTTCGATAAAAAATTATATTATAAAAAATTCATCTAAACCAAAATTCCATACTATTTCAAGAAAAACACATATCGAAATTAGCAAAACTAATAATCATAAATCTACTTTGAGTCCAATAAGTCTCACATAAGAATAGTTGGAAGGGTATCAAAAAAAATGTCAGTATGAAATCTGGAAAATAGATGCTTTCCATTGAGACTCTTAATTGATAATAATGAGTTAATCTGATCGCAAACATATTGCTGATGCTTTCAACATATTTTTCCACAAAAATTGGTCAGAAGCAATCCTCCTCTATACCTCCTGTTGCAAAATCCCCCTTATCATTTCTAAGTAATTGTAATGAACATGACTCTCTTTACCTTAATCCTCATTATGAAATTAAAGAAGAAATTGACAAAATTTTAAAATGTCAAAATCAACGGGTCCATTTATATTTGCCCAACCAATATATCTAAAACTTCTCAAGACCCATAAT